>VNJS01016778.1:0-15242 GCA_008042575.1 Drosophila watanabei | reverse complement strand
CACAAGGTGCACCGATGAAGCTCATTTTTATCAGCACGATATTAACATAATTGATAGAGGAAATCTTTATGAGCAGGAAATAAACAGAAGAGAGGAGTTTCCTATTTTTCTATACCCTTTTAGAATAATATTAAAATATAACTGAAAGTTTGACTATAAAAGTTCAATTTTCGCTTGATGTTTTACTATATATTTTCTAAGCACATTTTGTATTTATAAAAAAATTAAAGTACTATATCTTAAAGTAGTATTCTGTACTATTTAAGGGAATACAAACTTCGACTTTTCAAAGATAATTTGCTTTCTGTTATCAAATTTAGAACAATTAACCGATTATTTGAAAATTATGGTCAAATGTTAAGAAGCATATTAATCATCATTATAATTAGACTGCATCGGATGACGATAAACCATTGGAAAATCCCCAGATATATTCTTGTGTGGTTTTCATGTTGCCAAAAAAAAGTTTGACCCCACGAAAATATATCTATATATAAGGAAGATAATTTTAGAATGGATTTTGGATTAAAGAACTGATTTACACACTTATAAATTAGTAGAGTCTGTGAAGAATGCTATGAAACAAATGAACTGTGAAATAACACACATTAAGTTTACATATTAAGTACATATTCAATTTATTCAGCTTTTTGTTATATAATAACAAATTAGAATTCGTATTTCTTGTAAATAGCTGGCCATTGAACTGTCACGGCAAATGCGGGGAAAGTTTTGGCAAAAGCAATGGCTTCTTTGTCGCCTTTCACATGCATGTACTGGGCGGAGATGGCCAGTTGGAAGAGGGGCACAGCGTAATCGCGATCGGATTTCTGAAGGGAAACATCATATATTGAAGCTGTGGATCAGCTTAATGATTATCGATTATCTTACCTGAATATCAAGGTAGAAGATCAGTGGGGAGTTATCAATGCCAAAGGAGAAGTAGATGTGATACGGAGGCTTGTAGGTGGTCACGTAGTTCTTTATAAACGACCAGTTGCTGATTTTCACGTCCTCGTTGGGCTGAATGAAAATACTGGTGTGATCCGTGCAGGTCAGGTTGAACTCGAAGCGCATAGTCTTGCCATCGTCCAGCAGGTTCTTGCCCAGGAGCTCCAAAATGGGTTCCGCTGGCGTCCACACGGGTGTCTCGCGCGGCAGCCACATGGTCTCCTCCATGGCCTCTACCCAGCGGTGATCGTACAGGGGCATTCCGCACATCATGTAATTCGAGCAGTCGGAGGTCATGTTCCTTATTCCAGTCAGATTCACGCCAGCCTTGACGAGGGGAGCATATCCTCGACGATCCTGGAAGTTGAACAGGTAGCCGGACTCATCCTTGCTAACTGTTCCATCGAACTCGTAGAATACGCGACGCACTTGCTGTAATTCTCGGAATATTAAAAAACTGACAAGATTAAACTGAGATATGGGACTTGCCAGGTAGTGAACTCTCTGGACATTGGTCTTGGGCCGGTAGGGGAATCCTATGTTGGTGGAGCTGGCCACGTACACTGTGGCGGCTGTGACGGCCAACAGACACAACAGGACGAAGCCGGATTTACGGGAAGTGTTGACCAATAAAATCTGTATGGAAATATAAATAATTAGATGACTATTTAGAACTTAATCAGAAAAACTTACCAGGAATCCCATGGATAAGATGGTGCCCAGGGCACACAGGAAAGCAATGATCAAATCGGGATTTGTGCCACTTAAAACATAAAAAATACATTATTAAAAAACCTCCTTAACTGATCGAAGCTCTTAACTTACAGGCCAAAGCGACCCATCATTGGGGTTAGGATGACAATAAAGCAGTAGATGAGGTAGCTGTTGTACAGGAAGGGAGCCACCTGGATGATCTTCAGGATGCCCGTCCAGGAGAAGCCACGATCGTGCAGAGTGGTCAGCAGATTGAGAGCCAAGGGAATGACGTAGAAGACCAGAGTCCATGTGATGAGGTAGGTGGTGCGCAGACCATAAGCAGTCAGGGCGATGCCCAGGATAGCCAGGACAACGGCATGTCCGTGAAAAGCCAGTTGAACTTGTTGGGCAAAAGGCACATTCTCCTGTTAAATAAGTAAATATAAGTCTAAGAACCTAACATATTCATAAATTTCTTACATTATCCTGGAGCTTCAGATAAATATAGCTGGGCAAGATCAGTCCCAGGAGACTGGGACACACGAACAGACCCACCATGAGCGATGGTGTGGCATAGTAGCTGAGCGACAAGCCGTACTTGTCCATTCCGAAGGCCACGGCCACTGGCAGAACCAGACCAAGGACGAAAGCCACCAGTTGCAGTACCAGAACCAAGATGAACCAGCCCAGGACTTGACCGGAGGACACGTTCGATTTGGCCGCAATGCGCAGGAGAGAGACATAGACCAGGATAAGAGTGAGTCCAGCCACGGCGTAGTTAAGCTTTACACCAATCTCTGCCGAATAGCTGACGAAGTACAGTCCCAGGACATCAAAGTAGACAGTGTTACCGCCCGCATAAGCCTGCATGTAAAGAAATACCCTTTCAGATAGTTCCTTTATAGCGTTTGCTTGGAGTAACCTACGCTGGGATCCCGCAACTCGGTGGCATTGGACAAAGTGCGAACCAGGCCGAGGAGGTTGTCTCCTGTGTTCTGAAGAGCAGCGCGGGGAATCACATCGATGCGATCGTACTTGGTGTGGTAAACAAAGCCGTTGATGCACTGGCCAATATCCAGACCTACAAGGATAACAGTGAAATAGGACTATCAAGGATTAACTAGATAAATATGTTGACCTACCAATGAGTTTTCCATACTCCACGAAAATGTTGAAGTCCGTGTATGAGGGCACAAGACCAGTTTGGAAGATTTCCTCAGCCATTGTGGTGGAGAAGTAGTGCTTGGCGCCCTTTTTGTAAATCTGAAAGATATCCATCAGTTAGCTTTTTTGATTTTAAGGACATTAAAGCAGTACATACATTGACAAGCCATGGATTGTTGGGTCCCGTCTGGAACATAAGTTCGCGACCACCACTGCCAGCTGCGTCCAGATTGATGACGACCCTGGAAAGGAACAGATTCATTAGCCTTGCTCCTACCTAAACCCAAACTCCTTCAACTTACTTGCAGTTCTTGGCCCACTTGTGGTGGGCAATGAAGCCGTGCGAGGCCTGCAGTGAGTTCTCCTCGGATCCATTGATCAGGAAGATGATGGTGTGCTCAAAGGTCTGGCGGGTCGAGGAGAGTACGCGTAGCACCTCCAGTATGGAGACGACCATGTGACCATCATCGCCGGTGGAGGGACTGGTGGGCTGGGAATCAAAGTGACTGTTCACCAGAATATAGTTCTCGCTGGTGCTGCCCTTGGGCGTGAGCTTGACCACAACATTCTGGATGCCCTGGTACATATTGACCAGGTTCCACTTGACATAGGCGCCGTAGGCATGCTGCAGATCGATTTCCATTTCGAAGAGATCCTCCTGCATGTTCTCCTTAATCAGGTTCAGTTCCTTTAGCAGGAACTGAACGGTCTTGATCTCGTTCCCTTCACTGCCGACCACCTTGGTGCCGATGGCCTCGAAGTCGTAGAGATTGGCCTGGGCACGTTCCGCAATGAAGACACCCTTGGCGGTGGCATCCTCAACGCTTAGGGGTTGAGGCAAGCGATAGAACAGGGGTTTCACCACAGCCAGGAAGAGCAATGCCCAAAACAGGACAATGCCACCGGCAAAGTACCAAGGCACCTGAGAGTATCCCTTTTGCTTATTGCCGCTTTTCCTGGGCAGGGATCGGACACCCTTTTCCACGGGCTCGTCTGATATCTGTGTGAAAAATATACATCACAGTAATTGAATTGAACTTAAATTGTTCAGTTATCCTTACCAGTTGGTCCTTGTCACCCATTTTTTCAGATTCGCCTCAAATGTGGAGCTGACTGTCTTAATGGCAAATCGAGACTGCGCTGATAATTATATATATGCAGAGTTTATATATCCCTAGAAATAGTGGAAAATTTTGTACACAATCATCGAGCAGTACTTTTATATGGTACAAATCTCTTTCTCTGTCTTTATACTATTCTCAAAGAGTACTTATGGCGAGGGTAGCTATAGGAGAAAGTATAACTGTATTATCAAGAAAAAGTTTAAAGTTTTTTAATATTAGCTACATTTTAACTGAAATATAAGTTTTGGCTTAACAAAGTATCACTTTCATAAAAGTATTCACAAGCTTAAATCCTAATTAAATTTTAATTGTTATATTTATATAAAATTTGTTAACTTTACTCTATATTCCCCATAACTTCTCAAACTACTCGTGGGAGGCTAGACCACACATGCTTAATAGTGTTATAACCATTAAACTGGCCGATATGAAACGCTTTCGATTTCTTCTAGACAATCGGTGATAAGGCTTTATATGGCCTATGGCCCACCGCAACCAGATACTCATTGTTACCAACTTTGGTTGAAAAAAAAAATATATATGCATGCTACACGAGCATAAGTCATCGTAGAACCCAAAAACCTACACAGCTAAATTCAATTATCGTGAGTTAATTTATGACTCGATAAAGTGGGCGCTTTAATTCGAAACACGCGTTGCTTGATAAGTTTTCAAGTTCCTTAATGAAACTATTAACAAGGGTGATGGCCAAAATTAACATCATTAAAACAATAAAACAAATCAATGAGCAAAAAAATCCCCAAATAAGTAAAGATTTGAAGGGGCAGAAGGGCTCTTCGGCAGAGTTTAAAATTTGGGACTATTATTATTCTTATTCAATATAAATTACAACTAACAAGTCCATTTATGATGATCATAATATCAATCAAATTTTGGAGCATTGCCCACCTTTAATCAAAACTTCCCCTATTAATGCCAAAAATAATAACTCTGTAGAGTATCCCAACATATTAAAACATTAAATTTAAAACTGCAGCTGTAAATCTGATAAAAAGGTCTACTTTATTTATAGTTTATTTTTAACTCAAGTATTTCGGTTAGTAAATAAATCTTTGGTACGAAGTTGGCCACTTAATCAGTACTGCGTAGTCCGGAAAGGACTTGGCGAACTCCTGACTCAACTCATCGCCTTTGTTGCCAATAAAGTGTCCACATACACCCAGCTGGAACAGGGGTACATTGAAGTCACCATTGGGTTTCTGTAGAGAGTAGTTTTAGGATTAATTTCCGAAAGACATCTATATAAGTACGACTCACTGAAAGCTCGATGAAGAAGGATAACGGTGTACTGTCCTTGCCGTGCGAGAAATATACGTGGTAAGTGGTTTGTTGTCCAATGTAGGCGACCGGAAACGACCAGTTTGTGATATTCACGTACTCAAAGGGTTGGATAAACAGACTCGTATGATCCGTGACATGAATAGTGAACTTGAACCTCACGGTTATCTTGTCCGCCAAAACGATTTTGCTATTGAGCTGCACCTTGGGCACAAGCGGAGGATCGATCAGCTCCTCACGAGGCAGCCACATGGCATTCAGACGATTCTTCACCCACCGGTGATCGTACAGAGGTACTTCGCACATCATGTGCTTCTCGCACTGTGAAGCAATGCCCACCAATCCTGTGAGGTTCACATTGGTGCCCTCCAAGGGAGCGGGTCCGCGTCTGTCCTGGAAGTTGAACAGATAGCCGGAGTCGTCCTTGCTCACTGTGCCGTCGTACTCATAAAAGGTTCGTCGAACGTGCTGAAGTACAAATTATTAGACTGGTTCTTTAAAGGAACTCTAATCCTGCTCTTACCAGGTAAGGCACTCGCTCAACATTGGTCTGCGGACGATAGGGAAATCCAAGATGGGTGCAGGTGGCTGTAAAAATGCTTAGAGCAATCACTGCCAACAGAGTGATTACCGTAAGACCAGGTTTGCGGAATATATTTACAAGGGGAACCTAAGAAATTCCTTGCTTCATGTTAATGGAAATATGAAATGCGGAGGCTATATTTACCAAGAATCCCGTGGCCAAAACAGTTCCCAAGGCATTAATGGCGGCCATGACCAAGTCCGGGTTGGTAGACCTGCCAAAGCGGCCCATCATAGCAATCATTACCCTCACGAGAGTGTACAGCAAGTAGCTGTTGTACAAAAACGACAGGATTTGAAAGCTTATCAACGCTCCCGTCCAGGATATATCGCGATCGTGGAACGAGGTCATAAGGTTGACGGCCAGTGCAAGAACGTAAAAGACAAGAGTCCAGGTCACCACGTAGGTGCTTCGCAGGCCATAAAGAGTCAGTCCGATTACCAGGATAGCCAAGATTATGGCGTGAGCATGAAGAAACATTTGCAGTTGTTGGCCAAAGGATATCTTTCGCTACAGGAACACACTTACTCATGATAAAAATCTATATAAGAGAACAGTTAACTTACGTTCCGGGGCAGTTTCAGAAATACGTAAGAGGGCAGGAGCAAGCCAAGCAAGCTGGAACACACATAGAGGCCGAACATCAGCTCCCGAGTGGTGAAGTACGTGAGGCTCAGACCGAACTTATCAAAGTAATTTGCCATTAATAAGGGCAGTGCCATGCCGAGCACAATGGCCACGCTCTGAGCTACAAGAATCAGGAGGAATCTTCCCAGAATGCACTGGACTTTCGTCCGGGCTGAACCTGCCATGCGACACAGCGATGTGATGATCAGGATAATGGCAACTACGGCCACTGAATAATTCAGAACTATGCCGCTGCTGTTTGAGTAGCTGACGAAGAAAAGCCCCAAAACGTCAAAGAACACCGAAGGTCCCTTGGCGAAGGCCTGCAAATGTTTTATATAAAATAAGTTATCAAAAATTTATAGTATTAGTGAACTTACCTCAGTGTTGCGCAGTTCGGTGGCATTGGATAAGGCGCGAACCATACTGAGTACATTTTCGCCCATACTTTGAACAGAATCTGAGGGAATTATCTTGTAGGAATCGTACTTTGTATGATACGTATAGCCATTGATGTTTTGGGCCATATCCAGACCTACATAAAATTAAGTCAATTTAAGTATTTCTGTATTCCTAAGCCAATTTACCAATCAGCTTTCCATATTTAGTCAGGATCCCAAAGTCTGTGTCGGAGGGCATAGAACCCGTTTGGAAGATCTCTTCAGCCACTGTGGTAGCGAACGGGTGCTTCGCGTGCATCTTGTAGTACTGCGAAAATGAATAATAGACGAACCAAGAACCTAAGATGGCTGGAGTGTATACTCACTTCGACCAGCCAAGGATGGTTGGGTCCTGTCTGGAAGAGCAACTCACGACCTCCTCCAGAACATCCTTCCAGATTCAGGAATGCCCTTAAATCAGGTATATATTAATAACTTTACTAGAAAGTCTTACCAAGCTTACTCACTTGACGAATGGAGCCCACTTGTGTTGGGTGATGAATCCATGCGAAGCTTGAAGTGGGTTCTCTTCGGCTCCGTTCAGCAGAAAGATGATGGGATGGGTAAATGTTTGTCTGGTTGTGGACATTACTCGCAGTACCTCCAGAATTATGGCCACCATCTGACCCGCATCGCCGGCAGAGGGACTCGTCGGCTTGGAATCAAAGTGACTGTTGACCAGGAGGTAAGTCTCGCTGGTGCAGTTCTTCGGACTGAGTTTTACGACGATGTTCTGCACTCCCTGGTACATGTTGACCATGGTCCAGTGGATGTAGGAGCCCGAGACCTGCTGCAGGTCGACTTCAATGTCAAAGGAGTCCCCAAGGACCTTCTCCTGGATCAGAGCTATTTCGTCCAGCAGGAACTGCACGGTCTTGTTCTCGTTGTTGTCGCTGCCAACTACCTTGGGTCCGATTTTGACCAGATTGTAAAGATTGTCCATTGCCCGTTCGGCAATGAAGACACCCTTGGATGCATCCTCGAGAGACTTGGGGCTCGGAACGCGGTGAAACAGAGGAACCACAACTGCTAAGAATAGGAGGATCCAGAAGAGAATGAACCCGCTGCCCCATAAGCAGCGCACCCTAGGCATTTGGTAAAGTCCTTTCCTGTCTTTTCGCCGCTCCGATTTTTCCAATAAAGTATTATCACTCATCTTTCCGTTATGCACGCCACTGCGTCTAAATATGACTAATTGGTCAGTATTGACTTAAAACAGCTTTTTATATCCTAAGAAAATCAAGAAAGCTGATTTCATATCTGGCAATAATGCGCATTATTAGCCCGATAGTTCAAGTTAAGATACGATAAAAAATTAAGATATCTGAATTGTTAAGACTTGATTTCGTGTCATTAAACGGGGTAGCTTGTGCCAATATAGAAATCAGTGATTTTTGCAATCTCCACACAGAAATCAAAGGGCAACTTTTATATGCTTTTAATGTTGAAAGAAATACCCAATAGAGACATGTGTCTGATCGTTCTGGCACAGACTTTTATATTTAAAAGTATGTTTATAGGATTCTTTGAGGATTCAGGCGCATAAGTAAAATTCGACTGCTTTAAGTAAAGAAGGTAATGCGTCAGCCTTAAAAAATAAATCGTTGATACGAAGTTGGCCACTCAATCAGTACTGCGTAGTCCGGAAAGGATTTGGCGAACTTCTGACTCAACTCATCGCCTTTGTTGCCAATAAAGTGTCCACTCACACCCAGCTGGAACAGGGGTACGTTGAAGTCACCATTGGGTTTCTGTAGAGAGAAGATTTAGGATTAATCCAGGAAAGACATTCACTTATACAGGTACAACTCACCGAGAGTTCGATGAAGAGGGATAATGGTGTATTGTCCTTGCCATATGAGAAATAAATATGGTAAGTAGTTTGTTGTCCGATATAGGCGATCGGAAATGTCCAGTTGGTAATGTTGACACCCTCATATGGTTGTATGAAAAGACTCGTGTGATCCGTAACATTAACGGTAAAATTCAATCGCACTGTTTTCTTGTCTTCCAGTACTAGTTTGTTGGTTAGTTCCACCTTGGGCACAAGCGGAGGATCGATCAGCTCCTCACGAGGCAGCCACATGGCATTCAGACGATTCTTCACCCACCGGTGATCGTAGAGAGGTACTTCGCACATCATGTGCTTCTCGCACTGTGAAGCAATGCCCACCAATCCTGTGAGGTTCACATTGGTGCCCTCCAAGGGAGCGGGTCCGCGTCTGTCCTGGAAGTTGAATAGATAACCGGAGTCATCCTTGCTCACTGTGCCGTCGTACTCATAAAAGGTTCGACGAACGTGCTGAAGTACAAATTATTAGACTGGTTCTTTAGGGAAGTAATAAACCTTCACTTACCAGGTAAGGCACTCGCTCAACATTGGTCTGCGGACGATAGGGGAATCCAAGTTGGGTGCAGGCTGCCACAATACTTAGTACGCTCAGGGACAGTAGTATTATTAAGACTAGGACGGGTCGCTGGAACAAATTTACGACGGTAATCTAATAAAGATCGATTCACTTAGCTAATTTCAACATGGAGCAAAAATATAGGTTAACTTGCCAAGAAACCCATTGCCAGCATAGTTCCCACGGCAGTAATGGCAGCTATAACCAGGTCCGGGTTGGTTGACCTGAAATTAATACGTTTTAGATGCCAGGGACTCAGGACGCTCTAATCTCACCTGCCCGTGCGTCCCATGATGGAAACCAAGACTTGCAGCAGAGTATAAAGCAGATAGCTATTGTACAGAAATGAAAACAATTGGAAGAACACTAGGGGGCCAGTAAAGGCAACTTGAACCTTGTGCAAACATGTTATCAAGCTGAAGACCAATGAAAGTAAATAAAAGATTAGTGTCCAGGTCAGCACGTAAGTGCTTCGCAGTCCGTAGAAACTCAGTCCGATTTCTAGAAGAGCCAATATTACGGCGAAGGCATGAAGAACCATTTGCAAATGTTGCCGATGGTAAATGCTTCCCTGCAAGAAGAGTTCTTAGTTACTGGATGAACTAAGATATATGATTTACTCACGATTCGCGGCAGTGCCAAAAGCAGAAAAGTAGGCAGAAAGAAACCTAGAAGGCACGGGCAAACGTATAGCCCGAAGATCAATTCCCCTGTGCTGAAGTAGGTGAGGCTTAGCCCGAGTTTATCAAAACTGTGTGCAATTAACATGGGCAGTCCCAGGCCAAGTCCAACGGAAAACAGTTGAATAACTAAGACCGGTGTGAACCGGCACAAAATATGAGAAACGGATATTTCGGAAACGCGCGCAATGCATGATAGTGATATGAATATTAAGATAAAGGCAGCAATAGCTATGGAGAAGTTAAGAGCTACGCCAGTGGTGTGGGAGTAGCTGACGAAGAAGAGCCCCAGGACGTCAAAGAACACCGAACTTCCCTTGGCAAGGTCCTGTCAATGATAGTTAGGACTACAAATTTTATTTTTCAGACTTATTAAGCATACTTACGGCCGTGTGTTGCAGTTCGGGGGCATTGCATAGGGCTCGGACCAAACTAAGTACGTTTTCTCCCATACTTTGAACAGAATCAGAGGGAATGATATTGTACTTATCGTACTTTGTGTGATAAGTATAGCCGTTGATGCTCTGTGCCATGTCCAGACCTAAGGATAAATAGGGAACGCATGTCATTTATAAACAAAACTATATGCTGACTATACGGCGTACCAACTATATTTCCATATTTCGTAAAAATTCCAAAATCCGTATCAGAGGGCAGAAGACCCGTTTGAAAGATTTCCTCAGCCAAGGTCGTTGCAAATGGATGCTCAACATGCTTCTTGTAGTACTGAAAGATGATTAAATATTTAATGGGTTGACCCACAAAGTACATATGTATTTGGTACTTGTAATGCATGCTTACATCGATTAGCCAGGGCTGGTTGGGTCCTGTCTGAAAGAGCAACTCACGCCCTCCACCAGCCACACCTTCTAAGTTCAGGAAAACTCTAGGAACGGTGTCTAAATGGTTAATTTTGTAAGTCTTGAAATAATCTGTAGCTACTCACTTGCAGAATGGAGCCCACTTGTGTTGTGTGATGAATCCATGCGAAGCCTGCAGTGGGTTCTCCTCGGCTCCGTTCAGCAGAAAGATGATGGGATGGGTAAATGTTTGTCTGGTTGTGGACATTACGCGAAGTACCTCCAGGATTATGGCCACCATCTGACCCGCATCGCCGGCAGAGGGACTCGTCGGCTTGGAATCGAAGTGGCTGTTGACCAGGAGGTAAGTCTCGCTGGTGCAGTTCTTCGGACTGAGTTTTACGACAATGTTCTGCACTCCCTGGTACATGTTGACCATGGTCCAGTGGATGTAGGAGCCGGAGACCTGCTGCAGGTCGACTTCAATGTCAAAGTAGTCCCCAAGGACCCTTTCCTGGATCAGAGCTATTTCGTCCAGCAGGAATTGCACGGTCTTGTTCTCGTTGTTGTCGCTACCAACTACTTTGGGTCCAATTTCGACCAGTTTTTGCAGGTTCTCCATTGCCCGCTCGGCAATGAAGATACCTTTGGGGACATCCTCCAGAGACTTGGAATTTGGAAGGCGGTGGAACAGAGGCACCACGATTGCTAGGAAAAGCAGCAGCCAAAACAGGAGGTACCCACTATTTAGGAAACAAGGTCCTCTACGATTTGGGAACCTTACTCTCCTTCTTGACCTGGTGGCCAGATTTTCGTCCAGACTCTGAAATGTAAAAATTACATAAGTTTGATTGTCTTGCAGTTATTTATTATTTAAACGAACTTCTTATAATTGACAAACATCGTTTTTGAACACTTACGCGATATAAATGATCCATTTAATTCGATTTAGAGGTATCCACAGGCATATCTTTTATAAATTCCGAGAGCTTATTTCCGCAGCTCCAACAAACAAATGATTTCCAAGTGAACACTACAATGTTCGAAATTCGAATGCGACTGTTTGATTTTACGGGGAATTCACCGAATTCTGAAGTCTGTTGGTAGTGAGACCCGACACTGGGAGAGAGAGAGAGAGAGAAACAACGAATACATTTAGTTATTTATATATTGATGTATGTACATATGCATGCATGAATGTATGTATGTATTAGAAGAATTAGATTATTTGTCTTATCGGCTTTCTTTATGTATGAATACTTGTGTATGCAAATTTCAGTGGCCATTAAGTTTAGTTACTTAAAATAAAGTCTATTACATACATTAACACATGTAAATGCATACGAAACAAGTGGCTAACGTTTTAATGTTTTCTTGCACACTTGCCGCACAGAGAGTTTCAACGAATTTACTAAAAACATTTATTTACTCCTTGAACAATGCAGTAAGGTGTGATGCTGTCGAAAGACAGCTGTTGCATGATTGCCAGATCGATAGAGCTATCGATAGATCGATACTCTTGCGCGCCTAGTTAAATGTTTTAAATAATTTTAAATAACAAAGAAAACAAAATGTTAGTTTAATGTTTAAAATAATATTTAAAAAAAAAAAAAACAAAAAATTTGATAAATAAAATAATGATAATAATATTGATAATCTTGCGCGCCAACTATTTAAATGCTTTAAATAATATTAAAAAAAAAGAAAAAAAAAATTGATAAATAAATAAATGATAATATATTATATTTTATAAATTACATGAAAATTCCTTTTTTTTATATTTAAAGCGAATATATTTTCTCTAATTTAAAAAATTCCTGTCTATATTTTATGATGTCTTATTACCATACGTTTTTCTGTTTGCTAACCAATTAATGGTTTTCTGCTGTTATAAAAAAAGATTTTATAGAAAAATATAAAACTCTATTAAATGGAAATTATTTACGTTTGTTAAAAAAAGTTAAAAAAAGTTACTTTTATCTGCAACTATTATTCTTCTTAAATTTGATGCAAATAAACCTCAACAGTCCGGCAAATAGTTTACAAAAACATAAATCTCATTCTTAATTGATACTAAAACCTTTATGACAGACTTGTATAGCAACTGCTTCATAAATTAATAACACAATCGCTGGTTCTATTGCTCAGATAAGAATCGCTTTATTAGATTGTGACGAGGCTTCCATGGCGGGAAAGACGATAGTCAAGCTAAAATCGCTTAGAATATAAACTGTTGATACGAGGTTGGCCACTGAACGGTGGCTGCATAGGAAGGCATCGACTTGGTAAACGCCTGGCTTATGGCATCGCCCGGACTGTTCATGAAGTGGTTAGCACATCCAATCGTGCCCAAAGGTACTTTGTAGTCAGCATCGGGTTTCTGTTTGAAAACAAAGAGTAAATAATCAAGAAAATACTCTCTGTAGTTCTGCACTGTCAGGTACTCACTTGAATATCAAACCAGAAGGTCAGCGGTGCGTTGTCCTTGCCGTACGTGAAGTAGATGTGGTTGACCGTGTTCTGGCCAATGTAGCCGGCCGGCAGGGACGAGTTCTTTATGACCACATCCGGGTACGTTTGAAAGAAGATACTGGCGTGATCAGAAGTCTGAACACTGTACTCGATGTGCATCGTTACGTTGTCCTCTAAAAGGGTTTTGCTGACCTGCACCAGCTGGGGAACTGGCGGCAGGACAATTGGCTCGGCTCGCGGCAGCCACATGGCCTGGAGGCGACTCTTTACCCAGCGGTGATCATAGAAGGGAAATCCGCACATCATATACTTGTCGCAGTCGGCAGCCACGCTGACCAAGCCGGTCAGGTTAACCCGGGTGTTCTTTAGGGGATTGGGTCCGCGGCGATCCTGGAAGTTGAACAGATAGCCGGATTCGTCCTTGCTGACAGAGCCGTCGTATTCGTAGAAGGTTCGTCTCACATGCTAAATACCAGAGAGCAAAAGTTAACTTCAATCTCATTGAGAAAGTTCAATGTACGAACCAGGTATGGCACACGCTCCACGTTGGTCTTCGGGCGGTATGGGAAACCAAGTTGGGTGGAGGAGGCCACGTAAATGGTAATACCACTGATGGCCAATAGAGAGAACAGGATCATGGTGGGGCGGCGGAACATGTTAACCAGGGGAATCTACGAAAAGCGGGAACTATTAGACACACTTTACCGTCAAGCAAATAATCTCTCTCGTCTCACCAAGAAACCCATGGCCAGAATTGTTCCCAAAGCGTTCAAAGCTGAGATAATCAAGTCGGGGTTGGTTGCCCTGGAAATAAGAAGGCATGTCAGTTAAAATATACCTTTAAGGTGAGTTTGTGCCACCTCACCTGCCAAAGCGTCCCATCATGGGCACGAGTGTCACCAGGAAGGTGTAGATCAAATAACTGTTGTACGCGAACGGAACGACCTGAGCAATCTTGATCACACCCGTCCAGGAGAAGCCGCGATCGTGCAGAGTGGTCAGCAGGTTAATGGCCAAGGGAAGAGCGTAAAAAATGAGAGTCCAGGTGATCACATAGGCTGTTCGCAGACCGTAAAAGGTGATGCCAATGCCCAGAATGGCCAGCACAATAGCGTGTCCATGGAGAACCAGCTGGAGCTGTTGGGCGAACGCTACCTTGCTCTGCCGAGATCAGGAAATCTTATTGAAGTAAACAAATTTCTGGTACATTAGCCTTTCTACTCACGTTCTTCCTTAGCCTGAGATAGATGTAGGAAGGCAGGCTAAGTCCTAAGAGACTCGGGCATATATACAGGCCGATCATCAAGGCCGGAGTGCTGAAGTAGGTGAGCGAGAGTCCGTACTTGTCGAACATAAAGGCCACGGCCAGGGGCAGGCCCAGACCCAGGACAAAGGCTATTAGCTGGAGGACAAGGATCAGGATGAACCAGCACAGAACGTTTCCCAGGGATACATTCGAAATGCTTGAAGTGCGCCAAATGGACACAAAGATGAGGACGAGGGTTACAGCGGCCACGGAATAGTTAAGAGTGACCCCAATGCTATCCGTGTAGCTGATGAAGTACAGTCCCAGGACGTCGAAGAATACAGAGTGTCCGGTGGTGTAATCCTTAAAGTTAAACATAAACTTTTATATAATGATCAGATTATATAATATATCTTGTACCTACCGCTGTATTTGTCAGCTGAGTGGAATTGGACAAGGCACGCACCAGACTCAGCATGTTCTCACCCGTGCTCTGAATGGAGCCCCGGGGAATATTCTCGAAGCGATCGTATTTGGTGTGGTAGAAGTAGCCGTTGATTATCTGGGCCATGTCAAGACCTAAAAGAATACGTAAACTTCTATCTCAAGTTGTTAAATATTCAAGTTTTTACACCTACCAACGATTTTCGAGTATTTGGTGAAGATACCGAAATCCGTGTCGGATGGCAGGATGCCCGATTGAAAGAATTCCTCAGCCATTGAGTTGGCAAATGGATGCTTGGCATATGTTT
>VNJS01016774.1:0-12068 GCA_008042575.1 Drosophila watanabei | reverse complement strand
GAGGGAGAGAGTTATATCTGCCCAGAGCCGGTTTTAGGAAAGTCGCCAAGTCAGGGAGTGGTTCCAGACCCAATCCCCATCAGTTCCCCAATCCAGAAAGAGTCGCGTGTGAGGTGTGAGTTATGTATTTGCTTAAATATGGCAATGCGAACTTTGGTTAGGTTTGTACAGAAGGCACTCAAAAAAGCAAAAGTTACAATTGGCATAATAGATTCTAGAATAAAAAATAAATATTCTATATGTATTTATATCTATTTTTTAAAAAGTTTTGAGATTTTATAACAATTATTCGGAGAGTTTGTAATGCTATAATTTGAAAAACTTTATTCCAACCACATTTAATCTTAGAGTTGAGAGTTTTTTTTAGTGCATGCAAAACTATAATCAGAATGAGCCTAAAACGTAATGAAGGGGGTAGGGAGAAGCAAGGAATGAGAGGCAGCACAAGCTTGAGTGAGAGTTTATGGACACCATAAAACCAGAGAGGAGCTCCAAAGTGAGTCATGACCTTTGCTCGCTCTGCTTATTTATAAATAGCCATCGGCAATTATTCCGAGTGTGAATTTATAAAGCCAGAAGGGCCGAATGAAGTCTAAACTCCAGGCATATGCGTGCTTGGAATACCCTTAACCATATTTGGGGAATTATATTTATTTATATTAAAGAAATTTACTTACATTTCCGTAACTTCTGATGCTCGAAGGACTCAGGCTGAACAATCTGCCCAGTTGGGTGTAATGCGTTGGAGATCCATTGCTGTGCGCCGAAGATATATCCGTGAACATGGGCGAGTGGGAGTGTTCTAGAAACAAAGGGTATTTTAATCATTTATTAATTATTTTAAAAAATATAAGACAAAATTCCGTGGATAATAAAATCCCTCAATAAGGTGTGCAGAACTATAAACTATAACACTGAATATGACATCTATAAGATTTTAATGCCTATATGCAACAAATTCGATATACATATACATATATTTTATCGTTTAGATTTATTGTTTATCAATAATAAAAATATATTTATTGTTTATCAATAATAACTCAAAATCAAATCATTAAATAAATAAACCAGCTTTGCTCCTAATTTTCAATGGAAACATTAAATCGTTGCATACTTTTGGTCACCTTAATAATCTAATTTAAGTATCTCGTGTTAAGTAATAAATGTTGATAATAATTTAATATAAATTTGTTTATTAACATATTCATTAAATTTAATACTTCTTTAAATTAAAAAAAAACCTTTTCTTCTATTAGTTATTAATATATTTATAACTTATAAAGAGATCTATGTTAATTTTATTTATATATATCGTAATATTCCATACTCACCGCTTAAAACGGGCGACATGTCCTTGGGAAAGGCGAACAGATCATTGTTGTTCCTTATATCAGATGAGTTCAAGGTCAAGCTCGGTTTGCGAACACCCAGGAAGTTGGAAGTGGCCGAGGCAGCACTGGAACACCCACTGCCACCTGACCCCGCTCCTGGCAAGCCGTAGCTTAAGCGGGTGGGCGTGGCATTGGGCAGATGGTGGGATTCCAGGGGAGATGCAGACTTGGGTATTCCACTGCTGGAATTGATGCCGGAACTGAGGCATCCCGTGGGCACTCTCTTTAGAATCGGCGCAGGAGGCAGTTGGGATGGCGAGGGCCGGAATACCCCAACTGGATGGGGATTGCTCAGTGGGTCACCCTGTTGCTTGGGAATGGCCAATCTGAGCGTTTGCCGCGCAGCTAGCCTTCTTCCAGGCGCGTACTTATTTCCCGGCTGCGCAGTCGACTGCGGCAGCGGCTGATCGTGGTTCATGATCGAGAGAAACCTGTTGCTCTCTGGCTGTTGTTCTCACAGCTGCTGTCCGAAAATACTGTCGTTGTATGTTGCTCTCTTTGGCAACAGCTGTTAAAGATGCTGTTAATTACTCCCACTATCAGGCAGCCACTGTTACTCTCACTATTTCTGGCGTTCTCTTGTCTATGTTTTCTCTCAATGTGCTGTTCTCTCTGCTGCTAGTGTTGTTTTTATCTGTTTATCAAAAATGCTTCCATAGATACTTTTGTACAGCACAGCTGTTTATCACTGTTCTCACTTTTGGTTTGCTGTTAAGCTCTTCTCTGTTAATTTTGCTCTGTGGCTTTGTTAATGAATTTGTTGTTCTTTTTTGACTTGTTGCCACTTAACAGCTGTTATCGTGGCATTATCTGGCACTTTTATCGCTGTTTTTGCTGTAATTATTTACACTTCTTTTTCGCACACTTGTCCGTTGCTGCTCTGGCTTTTATCAATGAATTCGCTTTATTGCTGTTGCGTTGGCTTTTCAGGGAACTGCAACGATTACAACATTATATAAGTATATATAAACATATTCACATGCATGAGTAAACAAAAGCTAAAGCGGTATAATAAATTAAGAGCGACATACAATTGACGTCTGCAGTTGTTTGCAATGCAATTTCTTGGAACGTGCCAATGCCTATTTTTCACCTCTTTCCCTCCCAAACCTTCTCTCTCTCTTCTTCTTTTGACCCACTTGGCATGCAAAAAAAAAACCACAACAGGCTAAACTTTACCTTAAATATATTTTTTCACTCTTTTGTTGACCTTTTACAATTAACCAAAAGAGATGGTAACGATTTTCAAAAATTATTACACTTTAAAATGAAAGATTTTTCCTTAATACTTTTTAATTCAGAAAATTAAATAATAATAAAAGATTATTAAATCAGATTTAAAGTCCTTAATTCCCGAAAATTTTTTGAATTTCTTTCTTACTTACTTTCTTCTTTATAATTGGAAGTGACGAGGAAATACTTTTAGAACTTTCTTATCATTTAAAAATAAATATAAATTGTTGTAACTTAAAAATCGTATTTGTGTTTATCGAATTTTCATTTATTATTTTAAAAATTCGATAAGTAGAATTACGTATTTTAATTTACATCAATTTATATTTATTTTCCCTAATATGAAAACCTATATTTTGAATCTAGAATTGCACACTTTAAATGCTCTCATTTATCTGAAATATGACCATACAATATTATCTTGATTTCAAATTTCCACCTGAACGCTTCCCACGCTCTTTTTTCTCACTGATTTTGAAAATCGGTTAGACAAAGCATTTTAATTTTCCGGCGCTGAACTTGAGAATTCGTACGTGGTCGCTGAGCGAAGTGAGAAATCTGCGACAATGAGAAATCTCCGACCAATTTTCGTGACTTTGCGTGGGACCGTCGACCATAAAAGCCACACGCCATTTAATTCTCGGGTTAATCTGTAATAAATACATACACTCTTATGGGCATCAGTATATAGCGAAATTCGTTTTAGTTAAATTACTTGGAAACGTGAATGAATCTTGGGCAATGGCTTTATTTGTCTAGAAAACTGTGGGTTGCGGCTGAGACTGAGAGATCGTTGTCGGAATTGAGATTGCCCTTGAACTCGGTAATGAGAACATTGCTGGGGGTCAGTGGAGGAAAATGTATCTTATGAGAATTTTAGTAAATAAATATTTCAGATATTTACAAGGTGATCAGCACGCCCTCCCTCTGCATGATCTAAACGTTGTGAGGCTAGAAACTCAAAATCTAGAAACATCTTGAATTCTTGATTCTACTCGCTAGTTCTAACCAATAAAGTGATTCTGACACCAATACCATGTACTAGGCGATCCCGAGAGTCTACCCAAAGTTTACTTTGTATCCTGCATCTTGGCTTTACCTTACGTGTTCGGGTCCTATATATATTTTTGTTTGTTGTTAGTTCACGGCGAATCTCTTTACACATTATGATGATACATTTTCTAAGAGTATAGAAAACCATGAAGCTATAATTTGTTTCTAGTAATTTCATGATTGTTTCTATAACGGCTATAGTTTATATATTAATCCGATCTAGCCCCCTTCGATTTAATGCTAGAATAATACTATACAAGGACTATTTGGGAAGTTGAATCAAAACACCTTTAAAAACTGAATGAGTGATGATCAGATCGAATAGTGGCTGCTGGTGGTGATCAAGAATATCTGCTTGATAAGGATCCTCACTGCGTTGCAACCTTCTGACTAAAATTAAAATACCCTTCCAAGAAATAACAACACACTTGATGTTGCAACATATTAGCATGCTAACAAACTGTGACAACTAATTAGCAGCAATGTCAGTTGGAGTGCACACACACTTGATTGATTGCCAAGCGATTGACACTGAAAAGAGTTTCTCGTTCTCAGACCTCGGAGGGGTGCCAGCAATTAGTGGAGCTCACTTTTGGAGTCGGAATCAGAGTCAGAGTCTCGAAGTTTTTGCATTTGCATATGACAGGGGGGGAGAGATACTGAGAAGCCAGCAGACAGCCAGAGAGATTAAACAAATCCAAATGCGAATCGTGAAAAGCCGTCGGCCTTTTGGTTGCCTTAAAGAGCCGCAGATTTCTTGCATATTTGCACACGGACTTACAATAAATTGCAATTATGCAAATTGCGCGAGCCGAGCGTTTCGAGCGATTCGGAGCCAAAGATGCCAGACATTAATCACGGCGGGTATTTAGCAATTATTGATATTGACGGGGCGTGTCAATAGCTGGGCAATGATAAATGATTTTGGCATTTTTTTGTATACTCTCCAGCCCTGGAGAAAAAAACAAACTCCAACTTGCAACTCGCATTCGATTGAATTCGATTCGAATAATCGAGGGGTCAAGTTCAAAGGCGAATGGAACTTTAGTTGGCCTTGTGTTGATTGTTGTCTGGATAGGAGTATAAAGCATCTTTTATTAGAATAAATCCCATCATGGAGAGCTTGAATTCAGAAGAAGAGGAGATCCAGATCCAGATCCAGAATCCCGGAGGAACCATGCCTTTGCTGAAGCCCGTTCTGTACAATCCATTTTCCGCCAGCCCTCAGCTCAAATGGTTCCTGATCAGCGTGACCAGGACTGGGCACTGGATCAAGCGCTGTTTCCTCAACATGTCCCGTCATCCCAGACATGTGGCGAAAGTCCTGCCCACCGCCCTGAGGCGTAACTGGCACACTTTCTTCCTGTTGGCCCCACTCAGGGACTTTAGGCTGTTGCGACTTCGCTATCCCATGACTCCGATAGGTGGCACCTTGCGGTATCCAACCGAGCCAAGGACTGGTCGTAAGAAATCTAAATTCCTTCAGCATCAAGGGAGGGTAAAGAGGCTGCACGCAAAACAAAAGAATCAAAAGGCCCGTTTAAGACAATTGCTTCGTTCACCTCAATTGGTATGTTGTCAACAGGAGCAACAGGTGGTGGCAGCCACTACATTTTCAATCTGTCTCATTATTCTAGGTACTTGCGAGCCCTAAGAAAAGCCCAGCACACCTTGTCCAATCAGTTCAACCTATTGTTTAAGTCGCAATCACATCGAGAGTGAAGTCAAAGGTATAGTGAAGCAGAAGAATGAGATAAAGGAGAAGGATGTGCAGAAAGTGAAGAAGTTCTAAAAAATCAAAACAATTAAAATAAAATAATATTAAATAAAATAAAAATAATTAAGCAGGCAGTAAAAACATCTTGCACACATTCACTTATATGGATGAATCTTTGTACAAATCTAATATATAAATTAATATTTAAATAAATATAAATATATCTTTAAATCAAAATCTACATATATATTGGAGAAATTTTTAACACCAAGTTTTAAGTAGCCTTACACCCACACTTTCAGAAATGTATCGACAAATAAGATGTTTTAAAGATACTTTTACATCCTTAAAATTTGAGAATTCTGTATCTGCAGCTTTTAACCGTAACCAGAAATTGTGAATGTTCTTAGCAATTAATCTAACTTATAGTTCTTAAGAATTGGGATCCCCTTCAGGAAACTTCCTTGACTATGTTTATATTTATAATAAATAGTAAGTAATAATATACTTATGTACATATATGTATAGTTACTAATAAAAAACCAAAACAAAGCAAGCAATGCTACTTAACTCTTGGATTTCCTGCTAATTAAGTATTAATCCACAGCAGTTTATAAAATCAAGTTGTGGTCAAAAAACTCGAAAATTGAATGCTGGGATTTTGTTATTATTGTTAAATTGGATTAATGAACGTTGTTAAAGGAAATAAAGGAATAAAGGAAGGTATAAGTAAATCTTAAGTAAACCTCTAAATATATATATACCAGCCAGAATCTGAACTATTTGGAGCACTTTGTAAGCAATTTCTATAGCCTTAACAGACTTCTTTCACCAAGTCATTCGTAACCTTAAGCTTTCTCACGCTGAAGCATATAGAGAAGAAAATCCGTAAACACTCGAAGGCATTCAAGGCAAAAAGGATGCCAAGGGTTAATCGGACGTTCATCTTTTAGCTTTTTCCGACATTGATCACTGTTTATGACCGCAAAGGCTGCCTGGTCATCGAACTAATTATGGCAAACATATAAGGAATACAAAAGTAAACAACAGCCAATACATTGTTTCCTTTTGCTTTCTTTTTTTGGCAGCTTCTGCTTAGCTAGAATATTTGACAACTGGTGAGCACAAGTCAGGATGGCCGAGTGGTCTAAGGCGCTGCGTTCAGGTCGCAGTCTACTCTGTAGGCGTGGGTTCGAATCCCACTTCTGACAAGATATTTTTAGCTTTTAAATATACTTTTTAATTTTATATTTATTTTGTTGTAAAAATGTACATTTAAAAATATTTTCAAACTTTTATTTTGAAGTAATTTTAGAATTAGTAGAGTTGATTAAATTCTGCATTTGAGTTCTTTGATATTTCTTCATTAAAATTAATGTTAGTTTCCATTGGTTTTCCAACTTTTAATTTACTTAATTTAGAAATACTTGAGAATTAATTAGAACTGTATGAAAATGGTATTTGGCTCTCGTTACTTTAACAGTCAGGATGGCCGAGTGGTCTAAGGCGCTGCGTTCAGGTCGCAGTCTACTCTGTAGGCGTGGGTTCGAATCCCACTTCTGACAAGAATTTTTTGACCTTTGTTTAGCTTTTTTTTAACTATATGAATTTTTCCGGTACAAATATATTAACTTAAAAAATGTTGCTAATGTTAATCCTTCAAAAAGTCAAATAATATGTCTTTGTTACTACTTCTTGAGCTTATAATTGGGTTGGTTAGGCAATCAAATTTTCACACCTCGCTGACGATTATTTTTTAATAAAAGAAACAAGCCTCTATCGCACGCACTAACAGTGTGTATGTACTTGTATTTTCACTGTATTCACATGATGTTGGGTAATCAGAAAGAGCATTAAAGTGCATTAGTCGTGCCATAAACGGCTTATCACGTGCAGGCGAACATGGCCGGGCCGCAGCTAGTCATTCATCAAATGTCTGACCGTGAGAAGGTGGCTTGTTTGGCGGGTCATTAATGGCACAGATACGCATTCAGGTTTATGGCCAGAGGAATCCCCGCCCAGATAAACATTCGAAACCAGCTGATAACTGCTATTGAGCCCGTCCAGACCTTGTGCGAAAAGTGCTGTGGTCTCCCGTTTCGAATGTTGACGCAGCCAGTTTCCGCAATTCCCTGCATTTGCATAAATGATATATGGAGTATCAGCGGAACTGACCCAGCCAGATGGCATTGAGCTCCTGCCCTGGAATCGGAATCGAAATCGGATTCATAATCAGAATCAGAATCGGAATCGGAATATAACTGTGTCAGCTTTGATTTGCTTTGTTTACAAACAAACATGGCAAAGAGAAAGAGAAAAGCTAACTTGGCTTCACTTGTATTTTGCCTTTTAAATTGTGTCAGTTTTATATTACCAAAGCCAACTCGCATTCCTCCATTCCTCCACCTTCGTGCAATAATGTCATAAGAATACACTCAAAAATATTGAAGAAAGAATTGGTTAAGTTTATAAGTTTTCCTAACCTTTAAGGGAAAGTTTACAATAAAACCTTAAAAAACTGAGGGGTAAAACTATCACAGCAGCAATCTAGACCCATTTTTATGTCACAACTCTGATCTAATTTTCTTTGGTGTATCTTTCCCTCGTTTTAATGGGTTTTTGATGCATTCTAAATGAATAAAAATTGCGTGCGCAATTGTTGCTCGACTTGAGCATTGCTGCTGCTGACCCATTTCGATGATTATAAATGAGTATAACTTATCAAGCGATTCTCTTGCCTTGGAACTAAACTGGGTTTAGCTGACTGCCTCCCCTTTTTGCCGCTCCTAACCACTAACTGCATTATAATAAATTATTTTTAGCCATATCACAGGAAAGGAAATTAGGCAACAAGTTCAATGGCAAAAATCATTTTCCGTAGCTTGTCAAAACATTTTTCGATACGAATTTCAAATTCAATTTGAATTTTCCGCTTGCTCCTTCGGGTCTTTGGTTATTTTCCTTCGATAAACAAATAATTAGCGGAAAAATGCGCAACTGCAAATTACGTCCGTTCGCAGACACAGACAGATGTCTGTGGCTCTGCCTCTGTCCCTGTCTCTGGCCATATCTATTCGAACTATGAGAATATATACATATATATTCTCGACGGAAGATGTCGGCGTCGACTCAAAGGCAGGGCGTAAACAATGCCCAGCTATTCTTCGGCTGCAAATGTACGAATATCGTACTGAACAGTGTCAAAATCTAATTTGAATTCATCTACAAAGAACATTTTTTATGGCTTTCCTAGAGGAAAACTGTCGTCAAGTGCTGCGCTGCTGCTGGGCAAACTCATTAAAATATCCATTTCCCGGACACCAAAAATGAGGAAAATTTGAACTCTCGCAGCGAGCAGTCATAATAAATAATACGAAATATTAAAAGAGACAACAAAGGAGGCGGCCGCCTAATGAGAAGGGTACGGTTCTACGCTGTGTTCCCATGGCTAGTGCCACGCCCACTTCAACCGGATTATTATTAGCGCTTTTTGGCCCGAATCGAGGAATGCTGCGGGTCTTGACCTCTTTTCCAGCTACGCTTTTTGGGAAGTCAGCCCGCAGAGATATAGATATTAGCGCCGCGCGCCGCAGTTCTTAAAAAGGCCTTACTCTTTATACTCTTTTGTTCGTGGCCAGCGATTGTCTGCGCCCGCCCCACCCCAAAACGCAGAAAGATAAGATTTATCTGTATAGAACTGACTTTGTAAACAGATTGTCGGCATTTGTACAAAGTGCAGCGACAAAGCAGCTGATCGAATCGATTTAATTTGCAATTATTCCGTCATAAAATTGCACAGTTCTTGTTACTTAACATCCAATTAGCGCTGTAATACCCGCAAATTAACGTTCACAGTTATTAGCTGGGAATACGGAGACAAAGTGTATATTTCTCAAAGTCACCACCCAGTTTTAATGGCTAGCAAGAAAGTTGGTTAGAAATTTGCATAAAACCAGAAATATATGGCGAGTTCCTATAAAATTATTTTATAGCAACGCAACTGCCAAGCGAGCGACTGAGTGAGCGAGATGCGTAAAACGTGCTTTTGGCCTGCTCATCCCATGTGTCAGGATGGCCGAGTGGTCTAAGGCGCTGCGTTCAGGTCGCAGTCTACTCTGTAGGCGTGGGTTCGAATCCCACTTCTGACAAGAATTTTTTGTCACCTTTTTGTAAAATTATACTAAATGCTATACAAGTAATTATAACTAATTATATAATTAAGGATAGAAAAAAAGAACTAGAAGTCTAGTAATTTGCTCTGACCGATTCCTGGCTCTCGCTACTTTAACAGTCCGGATGGCCGAGTGGTCTAAGGCGCTGCGTTCAGGTCGCAGTCTACTCTGTAGGCGTGGGTTCGAATCCCACTTCTGACAACGATTTTTTGTCTGTATTTTTATAGTTTTATTCAAATTGTTTATTTTTTCTGGTTATTTTGGTGGGTTTTTAGTGGCCCGGGGCCAAGAATAACAATTTGATTGTATGCATGTAAATAAATATGCGCGTGTGAGCGTTCTCAGTTTATGGCGTAAACAAAAACATGTGCGAAAGGCCAAAAACTTCAATCAAGTGAAATGGAAATTGAACATGAAAATGGAAATGGAAAAACATGTGGGAATACGCAAAACAAATTATTTGGCCGAAAAGGCGAAAGAACGCAGGCGGCAGGTCATGCGGATGGAACATGTGTATGCTTCCCGGAATTGCCAAAATTCCGCAATTGCGGCTCCACTGGGGCTCGCAGATCTGAGACTACGTGGGTGTCGCGCGTCTGTTTAGATTTTAGGTAAAATCATTGCCGGGCGAGCTTCGATTTTAATTTGATTTTAATAAACTTGTTGCCCTGATAAATTACAGCTATCCCCATGAATGGGAGGAGGTGATAACTCATGGCGCCTCCGCCGTCTGTGTTTAACATTTAAATTACCCGTTGTTTTCACTCTTTTGTGGGTAATTTATTCGTGGAATTGATCGGCTGCCCTTTCAATGATTGACTTGACTTTTATGTGGATTTTTATAGGCGTTGCATTGACGTGTGTATTGGGCCGAAAAGCCCAAAAATCCCCAAATTGTATACAGTTTTTGGAGTTTATGACTCTGCAGAAAAACGCCTTTATGTTCGTTCACTCAAGTCACACACAAACAGAATCTTAAGTGCACACACAAAGAGTTGACTTTTTTACCGCCAGTTGTAATTTTGGAAATATATGTGTACATATGTATGTATATAAATTAACTCATTTTGTTGTTAGCTGAATTCCCAAAATTAATCATACCAGTTTTATGTTAGTCTAATGAATAGTTTCCAAGTAATCCCACACAAATTCTTTTGAAGGTTGCGGAAATATTAAAAAAATATGGCCTTTTAATACGGGCAATCAAAAAGAACGACTAATGACCCCACATTCTTCTCCAAGGAAATCTTACATCTGTAAATATACTCAAAAAATAATGTAAGAAGAATAAATATTCTTTTTAAAACAACTTTTTAAAGTAAAGTATATTTGTGTTTGCCAGCTTAAGATCTGCATAACTGGAATTTATATGAGATCAGTTATAAATTATTGTTTCTGTTTTCACATTTGTGGGTCAAAAAGTATTTCGTGTTTACTGATTGATCAGAAGATAATCAAAAACATTATTTTATTAAATAAAACTCTTTCTTTGGTAGAGGAATTTTTTGTAGAATCTCTTAAAATGCCCGATATCCCGATAAGACACGTTTCTTTCAGTGTATATCTGCATTATTGGTTGTGTGCAACTTACAGTTTACGCGATTCATCCGGCGACTTGTCGGCGTTTTTCAGATAAGCAACGGAAGCTGTAGCTTTCGGATTTTCGGTATTCCGGATAAACGGAGGATTATCTGGGGGGCGGGGTTAACTTTCCGAAAATTCCTGCAAGTCAATCAACCCGTCAGTTATGCTGTTGATATTTCATTTTTAGCTTTTCGCTTCTTCGGCTTCTCAATTTTTCGCCTTTTGTTGCTGGTATTTATAGACGCACACATGGAAGCGCAGCCAAAATTAAAGCGTACGCACCAAGGAAACACACACACTCATTTCACACACACACAGAATTTCGTAATTGCACGGCCGGTTGGGTTTTTAAAAATCTTTCTTACATTACTAAACACATTTTATAACACGAATTCCGTTTTATTTTATAATCGTCGCCAGCTGAAATATACGTTTAGTTTTTTTTAACCGCGATGTTGACTGCGACGCTGCCGCCAGCTGAATGCAGGCAGCGACGCTGAGCAGCGCCAGAAAAGCTAAGCGATCGCACAGTGGGCCACAAAGTATATTTAGTTGAGTAAATTTAATATGATTTCGGTTGGAGAGTCTTGCTGCTAGGTTCTCTTTTTAAGACAGACAGGTTCTTATTGTGGAGCACTATATGCATATATACAGAGGTGGTCAAAAGTATTTACACAACGAGAATTTTTTGTTACTTCCAACTTGAATTGTTTATTACTAATGCTACTGAACTCAGATTCGAAAATCAAAGTTATTGTCGTGTTCTTACATCTATGCAGAAGCAAATGAAAGAAAAAAGAGAATTAATAACTGTTCATGGGCTAAAAATAGAACCACTCAACTGATGCTTATCAGTAGTCAAAAGTATTTACACACATTTTTATAGCGTACGGTTTGCGAGCTCGGTCGCTTGGG
>VNJS01016771.1:12402-29276 GCA_008042575.1 Drosophila watanabei | reverse complement strand
TGCCATAAGCGGTCACTCTCCGAACTTAGAGGAGACAACGGTTCTGCAACAAAAACAACACTACAAGAAACGCTACACTTTGGAGATGTAACATATCATAAACACTCCGACTGACATACGACTGAACGGTCCCTTCAGTACCAATCCCGAGGAATTTCCCCGGATTTGGAGGCGTTTCGCCAGGAATTCCCCCGGATTTTGGCCAGGAATTTGTTCAGGGCATGCGTTCATGGCCCGGAACCAGGAGTTCTCGGGATTTTCCCGGGAATTCGCCCGAAACTCCTGTGCGAGTTCGAAAACCAATTGGCATTTCGAAAAAAAAAAATTCGCCAGGAATTCTGCCGGAATTTTCCAAGAATTCTGCCGTAATTCGCCAGGAATTCTGCCGAAATTCCCGCAGGAATAACAGAAGAATTCCGCCGGAGTTCGAAAGGAATACGTGAGGAAAAGCTATAGAAAATACCTGGAAATTTCCCCCTAATAATAAAATCGGAGTAATTTATTACTTATCTATATATATATTTATAAAATTTTATATTTTAATCGATGTTAGCATTATTTCTGCATAATTTCCTAGTGTCAGGGGCCTCCTCTGCTGACTGATAGTCCTTCAAGCAACTAATGCTATCTGTAAATAAAATACATATGCTAAAAAAAAAAGCAAATTGCAAAATTATACATATTTATATATGGTACATACCAATTTAAAGTAAAAAGAAAACTCCGAAAATCTTATGAGTTTCCCACGCAAACAGTTGAACTCGTATCGATGTTGATCAATTCTGGAAATTAATTTTTTCATTAAACTCAAATAAGTTTCACTTTCCTTATTATAATATTTAACTTTTGCGGAAATTGATCTAATACGCAAAACACTTCTGAATGCAGCAGCAGTCAACGCAAAATGCAAAAAGAATTAGAAGAAGCAAGACAAACCGAAGACCGAAAATTCTGTCGCGTGACTGGGTATACACGACAAAAAAAATGCCATGTTACTTAAACCAAATGAGGCAGAAGATCAAACATGAACATTTTTGCCTCGCCTAAAGCAAATTTTCAATACTTGCCAATATGCAATACCATTAAAAGAGTAAAAAATTATTTAAAATTTGAAATATTTATAAATGTCCCAACTTATTTTAAAAAGGGTATACTGACGTCACTACAATACACTTTGCTTTTGAAACAGATTTTTTCCCTTCCTTCCCTCCATCCTCCATCTTGCTCTAACTTGTGAGCCCCGAATCAGTTCGGAAAACAAAAACAAATATGAGGTCCGAACTTCGCGAAACATCGGCAGTAGCCGATCGTAGGTCGAATTTTCTTTTTCAACTCCGTTCGAACTTCGCTAAACGAATTCTATGCGATTTGTTTTTGTTTTTTTCGAACAGGCCGCCAGGAATCGGCCGGGAATAAATATTGGTACTGATGGGGTAGTTCAGACCGACACTAAAAACTGTGCACACATATAAAAAAATACAAATAGTATAAAATTCCACATCAGGCAGAGCGGACGTGCTAAATATGTATGTTGATTGTTATTTGTTTTTTTTTTTTAAATATTGTGATATTTATAACGATTTTTTATGCCATAGTTGCCCTGAAGACGGTTGGGGAGGAGCAACCGAAATATATTGGAATAAAAAAAATAAAATAAAATAAAAAATATGTTTTATTTTTATTAGCAAAACCTATACTTGTGCTTGAGCCGGATTGACGACATCATATATAAGAATAGAAAGGTCGCCAAAAACAACAACTAAATTATTATTATTTATTTATTTGTTATTATTATAATTACAGTCAGAAACTTGCAACGCAGTGGAGTCATCTCCGACCCTATAAAGTTATATATTCTTGCTCAGCATTAACAGCCAAGTCGATCTAGCCATGTCCGTCCGTTTCTACGCAAACTAGTCCCTCAGTTTTAAAGCTATCTATATATCATATATATATATATATATCTATATCAATGAAACGTTGCAGATAGTGTTCTAGATACTCTCACTCGTACATAAGTCGGAACGGGCCAGATCGAACTTGTTCAGTTATGTCGCTTGTCCCATTGTACGGGAGAGCGAAGTTCAGCTGAAAGCTCGCTCGGCGCTGGACAGTGCATACGACGGGGAGTTGGAGAATGGAGGAGAGTGTAAAAGTCAGTCCGCTTCTGCAAACGCCGCTGAACGCACGCCGCCGGTCTAACGCTTATCTATATTGGCATACACACACACACACCTGTACATAATTTTAGTTTAAAGCATAGAAGCCCAGACATATTGCTCCCATGGCTCCTTTGCAATTGCGTATATGTACACGGCTATCGGCATGCGCCAATGCTAATTGCAAAAACAATTTTTCACTTTCGTTTTCTTATCTCTATTCTTCATCTGCATTTAAGCAAGGTATCTGAACTTGCATGTGGTTGTTGTTGGGTCATAAAATTTCGTGAGCATTTTGTTGTTGCTTTAGCGACGCGCAGCCACTTGAAGACATTGTATTAAGCTCTTACTTATTACCTTGTCGGCGTGTCATTTGACAAGTTATAATTGTCTTTATTATAAAAATGTATCTCCCTAATTTTTTTCAGTGTATCCATTGAAATAAAAAAAAAAAATTTTACTAGTTTTGGTGTTTTATTTTGAATGTATTGAAATTTGCTCCGTCGTAAGCAGCTTTTGGGCGGCCCTGGTTTAAAGTAAACAGTGAAGAATTATAAATGTGAATTTATTTGATTTGTGTTTGCTCTTGTTTGGGAACCTCTCCTACAATGACCTCTTGCTAGTTGAACGCTTACAAGGGGACACAACTTTACATGCTGGCCTATGAGGGGAACCTGCAAGTGCAACTTTTAAATTCAACAAGCTTTTGTGTGTAAATAGATTCCGTTAGATTGCGGCCGAGTTAAGTTTGCAAATCGGCTCGGCGAATGGCCTGAAAAGAGGACTGCGATTCATAGGCGCAGCGACGCCAGTTTTCGCAATTTTCGAGGCGATTTTCTTTGCTTGTTCCCAGCGAGACGAAACACGGGAGAGGAAGACGGCGATACATAGGCGCCGCAGCTGCAGGTCGTGGAACTCTCGAGGAGCTCTTTCCTGTTTTGGCTGCTTCTTGTGGATGGAATCTTGATGCGAAAACGGAGTAAGTGGACAAGACGTGTGCGAGACAAGAATTTATTGACTTTCTCATTACATGATTATTTGGGGTGGTGAGTTGCGCAAAGTTTGGTTATTTTACACTCGTCAGCATGAAAACTGATTCGGAGGCTTCGACTTTGGAGCAATTAGTTAATTTGCAGTCAAATCGATATCAATCCCTTAGGTTAACTTTACAGAATTTTAAGAACGATTCGCAATCGAGGAAAACGAGAATTTATCTAAAGAAGCGGCTGGAACAAGTGGAGGAAATTAGAAACGCGTTTCGGGAGACAGATGCCGTGATCGTGAATTTAGAAGGTTTCGCGGGCTCAAATTATGCCGCTAAAAATTTCCTGTCGGAGTTCGAGGAGCGTTATATGAATGCCTATTGCGCCATAGCTTAGGACTTGGACAAACTTGGATCCGAGATTTCCACGCAGCCGCCACCAACAGGCGTAGGCGCCGATCCGGAAGTGCGACTGAACATGCCTCAGATGTCAGTTCCCAGATTTTCCGGTGAGTGTGTGAGTTGGCCAGGCTATTATGACGCCTTCACCAGCCTAATTCACAACAACAATAATTTGAGTAATGTGCAACGGTTGCACTTTCTGAAGGAGTCGTTGCCGGTAGGGCACGATAATGACATTCGACAAATGCAGCTTACGGAGTCCAACTACACCGTGGCTTGGGGAATGATGATTAAACGGTATAATAATCCTCGGCTCGGTTTTTCTCACCACATGAACGCTATCTACGCGCTGCCCAGGCTGCAAAAGGATAGTTCCGAATCAATTAGATCGATGTTAAGCACGGTCAATGTGTGCCTGACTGCATTCCGCCGCGTTCAAGCCTTGGACGGAGAATCGCAGCACTGGCTGGCGCATTACGTAGCATCGAGGCTGCCCAAGGAGACCCACAACGCTTGGGAGCACCATCAAGGAAGCGATGCCACCGTTCCAACTTACAAGGAGTTGGAATCCTTTTTGAGCGATCGGTTGGTCATAATGGATGCGATTGAGAACCAAAGCTCGTCGTACGACTCCAATAATGGCCCAGGATCTACCGACCCGAAAAAAACGAGTGCGAGTGCATAATGCACAGGAGCGCTCAAGACGCCCGGCTAGCGCCTGTTCCCACTGTGGCGGCGACCATATCCTGCGTCGGTGCACAACCTTTCTTGCGTTGGACTGCTACAAAAGAAAGGATATCGTGAGCAGGGCAAAATTATGTATTAATTGTTTGAGTAAGTCGCACGCGCTTTCGCGCTGCACCAGCAATAAGAGCTGCCAAATTTGCGGCCAGCGTCATCACACGCTATTGCATTTCCCAGTAACACCTCATAACCAATCATCGAGCCAAGCTCCGCTTTCGGTCCGGCCTTCCACACCGCACAGTGGGGCATTCTGCCTAAACACATTGCAAAAATCATAACTTTTGAAATAAATTTTCTAATTTTTTGAAACTTTTACCATTGTAAAGTAGATACAGAATTTGTTGGTGCAAAAAGGGACTTGCCACGCCCATCAGAAATGGGCGCATAAGAGGGTCAAACACAAAACTTCGAAATTTCCAACTTTAAAATAATAATATTAATATAAAAAAAATTGTACGCATATTTTAATGTTAACTTTATTTACTTAAATTTACTTAATTAATATAAAAAAATAGTTTAATTAAGCTAAAAAAAAAAAATATTTCCAAACATTTTGATGCGTTTTGTGGTTTTCGACATTTTGGTCAAGGAAAATTATTTAGGTTCATAAAAAAGTTTGCTACAATAGTTTATATTAAATAAAATTGATTAACGAATAGAAAAATGTTAAAAGTTTTAATAATTTCGAAGTCAAATTAAGAATATGCGGCGTTAAACACAGAAGAAAACTCTCAGTTTGACGCAAACGGTTCATGGAATTCTTCTTGAAGCTGGCATACACATTGCCAACGAATAACTACGGACCAGATACGAAGAAAAGAATTCAAGAGCAATTTAAAACTAAACTGGGTCTATTGGTAGATCTTCCGAAGCAAGGCTTTGGATATACCGATGACGGAAATACGTCGAGAAAATTCTTTAGCAACTTTGAAGTTACATCCCGTATAATCGGAGTCGATAATGAACTCATTAAAAGAGTCAACGTTTTGTTAAGTGTGCTAAGCTGTACAAAAAAATACGGAGACATCCAACATTCTTAAGGACAAATACCCAAATAAATTGTTAACACCAACGGTGCACAAGGTGCTGGATCACGGCAAAAATATCCTGGAGTATCAGTGTCTACCAATTGGCGAACTATCTGAAGAGGCACAGGAAGCTAAAAATAAAGATTATAAAAGGTACAGATACTCAAATACGTGCAAAATTTCAAGGTCTCGACAAAATGAAGATCTTTTTAATATGCTGCTGGTGTCATCGGATCCAAAAATTTCCTGTACGAAACATGTCCGAGCTTTGACGGAATTAAAAATAACTTACTCGCCCGATATGCGGGCTCTATTTTAGAACGTTGAGAACGACGTAAATAATCAAAGCATTGATGTAGAAGCCGTTGAATAATGTTAACTAATAAATTTATTACGATTTTTGGCAAAATCACTCTTGTTTTTAATTAAACTATAGTTACGTTAAAAAAAAGCAATCATGAAATCAATAAAAAAGTGTTGCATATCTTAGGGGGCTGATGAAAACGCAGAGTTAACTTGGCAAAACTTCAAATATCTCACAATGCGCAAAAATGTAGCATGAAAACTTGTTTTAATTAATTAAAAAATATTTAAGAGATTTTTTGATGTCGTCAAGAAAGGTGGCACGCGCTGGCATCGTAGTTAGAAGTCTATGTTCTGTTTAAAAATATGGAAAAAAAATAGGTGTAATTTCAAAAAAATTCTGCAAAAATCTGAAATTTCAAATTAAATTTTCTGATGACACAAAATTATTGGCACTATATCAGATAATTAGGGAAAAATTACATTAACTACACTACCATTATATGTACCTAAATATTGACAGTCATATTGGCCCTACATACTAAGATTTTCGCACATATTTTTTTTTTTTCAAAATTGTGTCAACTTTGCGCGTCTCTACAAATTCAAAAAAAAATCGTTAAATTTTTTAGTTTCCACATTTAAAAAATAGAATCAATTTTCAATTAAATGGTATCATTCGTTTGGCTCATTTCAACAAGTCAAAAAGTGATTTTTGCAACGAGTTCCGGCAGAATGCCCCAAAGTGCGCCGCAAAATAGCGCACCCGCAGCCGTGGGGAATGTATCTCAGCAAGGCCTGCAGTCGACTCCAGATGAGGACCCAAACGCATCCCACAGATGCTATTCGGCGACTTCGTCGAATGTCTTTTCGAAGAATGTGCTTCTCGCCACTGCTCGTATCGTCGTACGAAACCCAGTTAACGGGCTACGAGCAGTCTTTAATGCGCTCATTGATCAAGGATCTGAGGCAACCATAGTATCGGAACATGTCGTACAGTCCCTGCACCTGAAGCGGTCTGGCACCCGAGCATCTATTTTTGGGGTCGGCCCCGGGGGTGGGCGTCGTTGCAAGTATACAGTCAATCTCGCAATCTGTAGCATTGTTAATCCAAATTTTTCTTTAGAGGTTGATGCAGCATATGTTCTCAATTCGGTTACTTTCTGCCTGCCAAGTCTTAGCTTCACGCCGCAACGTTGGGATCATATTCGAGGGCTCTCGCTGGCAGATCCCAGCTACTCCCGGTCAAAGCGAGTTGATCTCATTCTAGGAGTGGACATGTTGGCGCAAATCATGTTGCCAGAGACCAGGATCGGTTTGCCCGGTGAGCCTACAGCTCAAATTACCCATTTCGGATGGATACTGTCTGGACGTGCGGAAGGAATGAGGGAATCAAGCCAGGTGCGTTGCCATCGAGTGCTTTTGGACACCGAGGCATTGCTGAAGCGCTTCTGTGAGGTCTAGTCAGTTCCAGACCGCCCTACACAATCGGAGGGGGACCTCTAGTGCGAGTCCTTTTTCCAGAAAACTCACGTGCTACGAGCGGATGGCCGCTACGTAGTGCGGCTGCCCTTTGAAACCTATTTGGATTTAGCCATGGTCTTAGGAAGATCTCATCAAATGGCGCTTAATCGGTTTCTACAATTGGAAAGGCTTCTCTCTAGCCATCCAGAACAGTGGAGCAGATACGTAGACGAGATCGAAGAGTACTTTGCGCTCGAGCAAATAGCGCTGGCGGTGGGCAGTGAAAGCAGTTCAGTAAGGGATGTTTCCACCAATAGGCATGTAGCCTCTTGTGTGCTCCCGCATCACGCTGTCTTCAAGAAGGAGCCTCAGTCAACCAAACAGCGAATTGTCTTCGATGCCTCCTCCAGGACTAGCAACGGAAAATCGTTAAACGATATTCTTTGGACGGGGCCCACCCTTCAGAACGATATGTCGGCAGTCATACTCAATTGGCGGAAATATCGCTTCGTTTTCACAGCGGATATACAGAAGATGTGCACCCAGAAGGCGTCCAATATCAGCGGATTTTATGGCGGGCGGCGGATGGATCCATCAACGTTTATGCATTGTCAACGCTAACATTTGGAACAGCTTCAGCACCCTTCACGGCTATCAGGGTCATTCAGCAATTAGCGAAAGATGAGCGGCGGTTATTTCCTAGGGCGGAAGACGTATTGATGAACGAGATATACGTGGACGACATTCTTTCCGGAGGGCACACGATAAAAGAGACGGAAGATAAACGGATACAAGTAGCGGGTGCAATAAAATCCGCTTGCATGGAGTTGCAAATGGTCCAGCAACGAAGCAAGTATTTTGCTCTCGATTCCGGCAGGGCATCAGTGCAGTCGGACACCACTAATCTGGGACACTACCGATCCTATCAAGGCGCTAGGAATGTATTGGCTCCCAAATAAGGACTGCTTCAAATATCAGGTCAATTTTGAGATGCCAGCTAGTTTCACCAAAAGGATAATCCAGTCGAGCATAGCAAGGCTGTTTGACCCGTTGGGTCTTATCGCACCAGTCATCATCTCGGGGAAATTAATTCTGAAAGAAGTAACCATGGCCAAGAAGACACTTGATGACGGATCTCGGACGGCTCTGGATTGGGACGATGAAGTTCCTAAGGCTCTGGCGGAACGGTGGCAGTTGTTTCGAGACGGCATGCTTAGGATATAAAAAATAAAGAAAGAAAAATAGAAATAAGCATACAGCGGTGGATTCATTATGCTCCGGGATCCCTAGTTTCGGCTCAGCTGCATTCGTTTTGTGACGGGTCTTCGACTTCTTATGCAACTACAACTTATCTAAGGCTCGAGCACGAAGACGGGACGTGCTACGCCTCGCTGTTGGCCGCAAAATCAAAGGTTACTCCCACGAAGCCCTTAACCATACCTAGAACGAAGCTGAGTGGGGCGGTACTGGCCGTCAAGTTGGTCAAATGGCTAACCACGGCTAAGTGGCTCAATGACATTCCGATTCAAACGTTCTATTGGACGGATGCGACAATTCTACTGCATTGGTTACAAGGAGACGTCAATAGATGGAAGACTTTTGTCGCTAACAGGATCGCCTTCATTTGGATCATTCCTCTCCATCGCAATGGGGAAATGTGGGTACGAGTGAGAATCCCGCAGACTGTGCGACAAGAGGGCTATCTCCGGGTGAGCTTAAGGGCTTCGACTTGTGGTGGCGAGGCCCGGAGTGGCTCACACGCAGTCAAGGTAACTGGCCTTCAACGGAGCTTCTTCGAGTCACAGCATACAAAATGCGGTTCAAAACCAATACTATCGGAAAAAACGGGAGGCGCACCGGCCCCCTAAGCCTTGAAGAGCTTGACCATGCCCTATTCGCTATCATGCGCATCGTCCAAGGGGAATCTTTCGAACCTGAACTGTCTGCTGTAAGGAATTCTAAACGGCTGCCCTCCAGAAGCAAGCTCTCGAGCTTGTCACCGATCTTGGTAGAAGGTATATTGCAAGTAAGGGGGCGGTTGCGCCATTCGGGGCTATAACATGATCGGCGTCATCCAATAATTCTTCCAAGTTCTCATCACTTTAAACAGCTAGTAATACGGAACTCTCACGCCTTGACCCTACACGGAGGTGCGCAGCTGACATTGGCACACACTCGCCAGCGGTTCTGGATACTGACAGGAAGACAAGCAGTCAGAGCAGTTGTACGGAGATGTGTGAGATGTTTTCGGACCAGTCCTATCACTTCGACACAGCTCATGGGAAATTTGCCGCTTCACCGAGTAAACCCCCCTAGTAGACCGTTTCCGGCGACTGTAGTTGACTACAATCAATCTGCAAAAGTATAAAAACTTCGGCGTGCGGAAGTTAGCTTCCTCTTTGTGTTGTTTTTCTTTTTTTTGTGTTTTGTTTTTCTGTTTTTTTTTTTTTAAGTTTTGTCATTCTTTTGCAGGTCAGTTTTTGGTGAAGTCATGCCAAATCCGCTCTCAAATTTATGACAAAAAATCTCGCACACATGCATTTATAATTTCCAACTGTTTCTAACATACCCCGAATGAAGTGAAAGATTCCGGCCAATTCTTAAATATGAATGTGCTACTACATACATACATACTACATATGGGCAAATCCCACGTGTCGCACGCTACATTCGCACGATTTAAGCTAATGAAAATCAATTTTTGGGGGGTTTGTTTAAAGATTTACCATAAACTTTTGTTATTTGTTTAGAGTGAATTGAGAGTACTTTCGGAGGGTATAAGGTTCAATTTCACTGGAGTCACTGTTTTGAAAATAATTGATAAAATTGTGACGTGTCGCACGCTACACAAAGTGGAAGTTAGTTTCAAAATTTTCATTTCAAACGCAATTTTTAGCGAATAGTGCAAAATGATCCCTATGAAAGATAATATCCTCGAATCCTCCTATCCTCCTATCGAATATATCGAAATTTGTTTTAGAATATGGTAAAGCCTTTTGAACTGAATCAATTGGACCATTTCCCAATGTTACAATATTGAAAAAAAACATTTTAGAGAAGTCTAAGTTTTTTGGCCGCGGTGGACCTTTCTGGGGATTTGCCCATATATAAACGTTTTTATAAGCTTGCAGGGTGTTATAATTTTAGTCAGAGTTTGGCAATGCAGTGAAGTGGCCATCTCTGACTCTGACAGCATAAACGGCAGAGTCAATGTAGATGTGTCCGTCTGTCCGTTCGTCAGTTTGTCGTTTTAAAGATATCTAAAGAAAACTTTTATACATTTTCACTCATATATAAGTCGAAACGAATCGGTCAACTATATCATATGGCGGCTTTATAAACCATAAAATAATTTAAAAGAATATATATATTCATCTTCTCCGTTTCTCAAGATATCTTCATCTACTATTTCGAATATTTTGTTCTTATATTATTTTAGAACTTCAGATTTAATTTTATGAAAATCGGATGACTATACCATATAGCTGCCAGCAATCGGTTAATGTTGAAGCAAATGCAAAACTGTAATTTAAAACAGCAAAAACAATATCAATATGAAAGTATAAATTTATAATTCATATAAGATTAGATATGAATATATTATGATTTATTTAATAATTCCAATCTGTAAAGGTATAAAAGCTTCGGCGTGTGAAAGTTAACTTCCTGTTTGTGTTTATTTGTTGTGTCTTGTTTTTTGTGTTTTTTTTTGTATACCCCTGCAGGGTATTATAATTTCAGTCAGAAGTTTGCAACGCTGTGAAGGAGTCATCTCCGACGCTATAAAGTTATATATTATTTATATTTTATATTATATTTGCAGATAGTGTTCTATATACTCTCACTCGTACATCGGTCGGAACGGGCCAGTTCGGACGGCTTTATCATAAAGCTGCCATACAAACGATCCGTAAATTTGTTGAAAAAAATTATAACTTCATTGTTTTTTAACATATCTAAAAGCTATATATATTATTCTAGATTTTCATATTTAATTTTATAAAAATCGGACTACTATGTCATATAGCTGACATAGGAACGGTCGGTAAATGTGGAGGTAAATAACATTTTACTTTACATGCAAAAATTTTATGAAATGTAAAACTGTAAAAATAAAATTGGATTGAAAGTAATTCATTTTAAAACAAGAAAGGAAGCTAACTTCGGCACGCCGAAGCTGGTATACCCTTGCAGATTCCAATTGTATAAATTATAATCTATTCCAAAATAATATGAACTATTTTCATATACATAGCATTTTTACAGTTTTACATTTTTTTTTACATTTTTCACATTTTTACATGTAAAGTAAAATGTAATTTTTCTCCACGTTTACCGCAGCTATATGATATAGTCGTCCGATTCTTATGAAATTTACATAAAAAATCTAAAAAAATATGAAATACTAGTATCTTAAAGTAGAAGAAATTATGTTGAAAACAGACAAAGCTATAATTTGTTTTCTGAAAATTTCACGACCGTTCCTATGGCAGCTATATGATATAGTAATCCGATTTTTATAAAATTCAACCCGAAAATCTAGAATAATATATATAGCTTATAACCGATCAAAATATGTTAAAAAACAGTCAAGTTATAATTTTTTTTCAACAAATTTAAGGATCGGTTGTATGGCAGCTATATGATATAGTCGTCCGATCCGTTCCGACTTATGTACGAGTGAGAGTATATAGAAGACCATCTGCAAAGTTTCATTCAGATAGCTTTAAAACTGAGGGACTAGTTTGCGTAGAAACGGACAGACGGACAGACAGACAGACAGACAGACAGACAGACGGACAGACGGACATGGCTAGATCGACTCGCCTGTTGAAGCTGATCAAGAATATATATACTTTATAGGGTCGGAGATAACTCCTTCACTGCGTTGCAAACTTCTGACTGAAATTATAATACCCTGCAAGGGTATAATAGATAGGGTTAAATTATAATTAATGCAATTGAAATTTGCAAGGGTATCCAAACTTCGGTTTGCCGAGGTTAGCTTCTTTTCTTGTTATTTATTTAATTCTTTATGTATTTTTGTATTTTGTTAATTACTGTTACTTGTTTTATTATACTTATTTATTTTCGTATCCGTTTCTTTTAACCAGATTTGAGAAATGTTTTCACTTTAATTGAGGTGGCCTCTAACTTTTTATGTGAGACTTTTCAAAATCTTCTTCCTGATTTAGTTTTGACCGTGACTCTATCACTATTTTCTACCTCCTCTGGCTTAAATCTTTGCTTTTGATTTGTTTATCGAATACATACACAGTGTGACCCTGATCACAAATTGGCAACTTTTTTCTTTTTTAATTAAGTCTTTAGAGCAACATTTTCTGTTTGTGCAAGAGTAATCCCCTTATGTCTTGTGAAGACTCACATTTTTCTCTCACCGTTCACGAAGAACAAAGACACATTATTTTGTTAGACATAAGCATATACTCGGTAGATTTAAGAATAGTTTTAAGCCCTAAGTGGGCACGCAAAACCTATCGAAATATCTAGATTCCCGCGGAAGACAGAAAAGCAAAACCCACGATCGCCTCGCCTGGGATTTTTCGAGAAAAAGGGACGGCCACTGTAGATAGACCGGGACTTGAAAAGTGAGCAACACGATCGGAGCTTGAGGAATTTTGGCGACTGCGAAAGTAAAAGAAGAAAAAAAACCCAAGTGCCCGTGGTGGCCGGTACGTGGTAAAAAGGGAGTCAAGGCACTGGATCCACAAACACCAAGGCACTGGCTTTCGGCCAGCAGGGTGAGCAAAATGAGTGCGACAGAGACATACAGGGCTTAGAAAAAAATGAATATAATAAAACTAAAGTATCTTGATTTGTAAACGCTAAAATCATTTAAGTCACCAGCGCAAACTGGCTGGGCTTGTATGAAGACGCGGCTATAAATACTTCTAGTAGACACAGTAGGAACAATCGGTTATTTATTTAGTGTAAAAAACTTTTTTGTTTTTCAAGAAATCTGAACTAATCTCACTGAGTATGTGTTTTGTACAAATATATAAATTCTTACCACGTTTGATTAGAATCAGAGAAATTTAGTTTATATCTCCCATACAAAATTATGCTGCAACTTTTAATAAACTTTTTTTTCAAGACCGAAATTTGGGGTGGTAAGGGTGCGACAAACCAAGGCAAAGTCAGCAGGGCAACTGTTGATGAATATTACTTGGCTCTAATGGAGCACCAATTCGAATCGCAGGTGAATATTGGCTTGATAGACACCACCTTCTTCTCGGAGAAGGTCCTCCGCGTGGTACCTCCTGGAAACGTACTACGGTACGGCCAATGCGAGCGGCACCTCCAGTGAATCCTTCACCCCAAAATCGTTTGACTCCAAATCCTTACCGAGACATGGGCAAGTCTTGATACTGCCTCCCCTCAAGTCAGGTGTGTAAAGCGACCCGTGCCCACTGACTATAAAGTTCGCAGCTGAGGGTTTAAACCAGCTGTGTTCGAACGGAGCTTTCCCAGGGCCGGGCAACCCTGGGTCGGAACGAGCCTTGCCGTGGCTTAGGGGCAAAGCCACGGTCGACCTTCCTTCAATGCCCCAAACCTCTCGGGCCCGACGCGCGCGCCCTGCCGAGCAACGCGGGCGTTAATGAACATGAGTACTACATAATAATCCGCTTCGGGCCTCGTAGGGGAGGCCAAACACCCACCAACAGATATAGAATTGGACGAGGAGGAGCTACTGCGCTCAGTCGATGAGGCTTTGGCTCCGTCCAATTGAGAGGGAAGTGCAAAGACTAGCACACCTCAAGCGACTCAACCAACCACAAGTATATCAGCGGCAAACCAAGCCAATGCGACGGGCACAGGAAGACAAAACCTGCAACGAAAGGCGCAAGCAAGCAAGGCCCATTTCATTCTCACCAAAATCGCGAGAATGAAAAGGAGGGCAAATCCGACCCGCGCGGCATAGCGGACAAAGCCAGGTTCCTAGCAATAATCGAGGAAAACGAGAGCTATGAGAAGGAGCACCCTGCCTCCCCAAGCGAAGCGCAACCGCTCACAAGAGGTGAGCGAAAGTGCTCCGAAGAAAGCCAAGGGCGCAAAAGGCGCACCGATACTGACCACATTCGTCAAGCCGGCGAAAAGTTCAGCGAGGTGGCCAGAGACAATCGTGCAATGGCACTTAAAGACGGGCTCAATGACGATGGGCGCCTTCTGATGGAGAAATGGGAGGAGGTCGAGACCAGGTGTGACGATGAGTTCTCGCGGGACTTCCTGGCGTACTGCGTTGCCAGACTAGGCAACGCATGGAAGGGGATGAGCATAAAGCTGGTCCCCGCCAAGGACATCCCAAGGAGACCAATAGCTCGCATTTGATTACCCAAGGGGCTATCTAGCCATGAAAGGGTGCTCAAGACTCTGCGAGCAATGAACAAGGGAATCGATATGGAAGACTGGGCCATCCTCAAAGCGGAACGGGAAATGAAGTCCAGCCAGCCATACATGTTCCTAATCAACCAGCGCTGCCTAGAACAGCTTAAAGCAGCAGACAACGGTACGGCATTAGAAAGGCATGTGTGAGCGCATTTGAGCTGGAAAACTCGCAGATGAAACGCGTGTGAATGCAGCAGCTGGAGTCCAGGAGGCAGTGCATCTAATATCGTCAGAGCGGCAGTCTGAGATCGGGCTGGTCACGGAGAACTGAACTTGCAAAGGTTGATCTGTGGAAGGCGTTGGAAGCAGCGACGGGCAGAGGCGAGCGGAGCAAGTCAGGAGCGTGAGGCAAGGACTGGAAAGGCAGAGGCGAGGTGACGAAATCTGGAGCAGTTGGCGGTAAAGCAATTGGCGATCGGATCATCGTGGAAGAGCACAGGAGGACAAGCAGCGACAAGCATAGCGTGGTGGTGAAATCTGCAGCAATTGGCAGATCTTAGCGGCAAAGCAGTTGGCGGAGAAGCAGTCTCGAAAGCAGTGCATCGGAAGGGGTGCAAGGAAATCAGATCGAGAAAATCTAATTTGAAGCGGTTGGGAAGCAGTGTTAAGCTGACTGTATGTATGAAATTTGAAGAGTTAATTAACTGAAAGCAAGTCGTAATAATTGTAAAAACATATCATTGTAAAATCGTATTATTATTAACATCAATTACTGTATAAAACTTCAAAATGCAGCTCGAAGAAATAATGTTAATGAGATGTGACGATTTGCGAGCGAAGAAGCGGGGAAGCGAGATTTGCAGGATAGGCTTCTTGGTCATTTCGGTATTCAGGATGATGATGAAGATAACGATTCGGATGAGATTGAATCTGTAGTTACCGCTGTTGATCGTCCCATGCAGGAAATGCCCACTAGCCGTTCTTTATTCACTCTAAAGGATGTAGAAGGCAGCGTTTCACAATTTGCAGGAACAGGTAGTCCAGATGTAGACCATTGGATTCAGGAGCTAGAGGAATGCGCTTTGACAGTTGAGTGGAACCAGCTTCAATTATTTATTTACTCCAAGCAGTTGCTAAGCGGAGCCGCAGTCTTTCATTCGCAGTCAAGTTAATATTCGGAACTGGAATTCTTTGAAGGCGGCATTTCGTAGGGAATTCGGAGTTAAAATATCGGCGGCTGAGGTGCATCGCAAGCTAGGTCATCGGGTGCAAGCAAAAGGAGACTCTTCAAGAATATTTGTATGCGTTGATGGAAATTGCGATGCCAGTCAACCTAGACAAGGAGAGTTTGATCGAATACTTCGTGAAGGGAGTGCCAGATGCAAAGGCGAATAAGATCATGTTATACCAGGCAAAAACTATAAGAGATCTGAAGGAGCAGATCGACGTCTACAAGAAAGTTCGTGGTACATCCAAGGGATCGTTCAAGAACGAACAGCGTACAGCTGAGACGGAAGGATCGAAAGGTTTGGTTTCAAAACCTGAGTTTGTGCGGAAATGCTTTAAGTGCGGGGATCCGTCCCACTTAAGAAAGGATTGCAAAAAAAATTTCATTTGCTATCGTTGTGGACAGCCAGGTCATCGTGCTGTCCAATGCAAGGGTGAGGTCGAGGTAAAGCAAGAGATTCCCACCAATACCGTTCACGAGGAGAGCGCAGCCACGAAACCAAAAAGCGAGTTTAGAGCTTCCGGCCTTGAACTAAAAGTCATAAAAAATTTAAACATACAATTCAAAGGACTTGTCGACACAGGTGCAGACCTATGCTTGATGCGTAGTGATATTTTCCTGAAGCTAGGCAGCAAACTTCTCACTGGAGGGGAGAAACGCTTGACTGGAATAGGCAAGAGTCAGGTGTTGACGTTTGGAAGTATAATCCTACCAGTTGAAATAGATAACATCAAACTGAAGGTAGAGTTCCACGTTGTTTTGGAGAAGGACATGGGTTTCAAAGCTATTTTGGGCACTACTATTCTCGACAGTGTGGACATGAAATTTACCAAGGAAGGCACTGAGTTTTTGCGTCGAAATGAACCCAGAACTGTCAGCGAGGAGCAGAGCAATATGGATAAGGAGTTTTTGCATGAGTTTAGGGGCATGTGCGCAGAACAGGTGATAGTTTCAGATCAAGTTGATTTGTTGCACTTGAATCAATCGCAGATGGTTGAAGTCAAGAGTTTGATTGAGGAGTACGTGGCCGAACGCAATGCAGACGCACCGGTACAAATGAAAATCATTCTGAAGGACGAAATACCCGTGTATCAGCATCGACGGCGTTTACCTGTCTGTGACTAGAGAACAGTGGATGAACAAGTTAAGGAGTGGCTTGCCAAGAAGATCATACAACCGAGCACTTCTGAATATGCGTCGCCGGTAGTTTTGGTATC
>VNJS01016771.1:0-12327 GCA_008042575.1 Drosophila watanabei | reverse complement strand
CATGGCCCATATGGAGACCGTTTTAGACAAGCTGCAAGGGTCAAAAATATTCACCACATTGGATCTAACCAACGGTTTCTTCCATGTTCCTATTGAGCCAGGTTCTCGAAAATATACGTCTTTTGTAACACAGTCCGGACAGTTCGAATTTCTATATGTTCCCTTTGGTATATCGAATTCACCTGCGGCTTTCACCAGATTTATCATGGCAGTTCCAAGAGAGCTCATCGCGACAAATGTTGTTGTTGTGTACATGGACGATGTAATTATACCCAGCCAGAGAGAACATAAAAGCGGTAAAGGACGAAAATAAGAAAGCGTTTGACTCGAAAAGGAAACAAGAAAAAGTTTATCGAATCAATGACCTAGTTGCGATTAAAAGAACCCAGTACGGAGTCGGTCTGAAGCTTAAGAGAAAGTTCTTAGGGCCATACAAGATAATAGCTGTAAAGGGTCATGGAAGATACGAGGTAGAACGCGTGGGAGATACAGAGAAACCGTTTAGGACATCAACAGTTTCTGAATACATGAAACCATGGTCAGGTGCTTTCGAGGCGAATGATGAGCCAGGAGGGCCGAATATGGGAATTGAAACAGGCGGGTTTTCTTCGCGTCAAACTCGAAGCGGGTTAAGTTATCTGGCAACTACATGAAATCTAACTATGCCATCGTTAGTTTCTTAAGTTATAACGATAAGTCGAATTGTCATCACTACTGGAGAGATCGTGCAGAGAAGAAGTTGTAAAAGAAGTTCACGAACTCCTTCTTAATTAAAAAAGGACATTGTCAAACTAAGAAATAAGCACTTATGTTAAACTAAATTCCTAAACTAAACATTGTGAATAATAAATTCCTACAGTCATGACCTTTATCTTCATCTTTCCAAGTACAGAAGGATTTCAGGGCTGGGAAGAAGTCCTAGGTGTAACCCTCCAAATGGAGCATAGCGATTATATGGTAAGAAAATGGAGAGGAAGAACCCAGAATAGTGGAAAGCCAGGGGGCAGACCAGCAGTTACAAGTAAAAGAGATCATCACCATGGAAAGAATTCATTGGGCGATAGATTCTTTTGACAAACTCAAAAGCCCAGGTCCAGACGGAGTAATACCAACAATGCTGGAGACGACAAAAGCATGCACGGGAAAATGGCTGCAAACCATCATCCAAGCATGCATCAAAACAGCTCCGTAGCGAGAGTAGTCACCATACCTAAGCCAGGAAGAAGGGGACACATCCAAGCCAAGGATTAAAGATCGATTAACCTTACCTCATTACTAATGAAAGCACTGGATCGGATACTTGATATCCACATCAGAGAAAGAACGGAGAAAAACTTTTCCAATGCGCAACACTCGTACAGAAAAGGCCGATCAACTGAAACAGCACTACAGGAGGTGGTGCGATACTTTAAAAAGGCTTTACTTTTCAAAAACTACGCAATGGCCACTTTCCTGGATATAGAAGGAGTCTTTAATAACGGATTCCATTGTTAGCTCCCTCAACGGAATAGGAGTAGAAGGAGGCATCAGAGCGTGGATCGGCGCAATGCCGACGAGCAGAAGGATAATAGCCGAACTGAGTGGCACTCATAAGACAAGATTTGTAAAGAGGGGCACACCTCAGAGGAGAGTCCTGTCCCAACTGCTCTGGTTGGTAAACATGGACGACATACTAAGAACACTTAATAGCGAAGTAGTAAAAGTGGTAGCATACGCAGACGACGCATTCCCCGACGTCGTCAGCGAACTAATGACAAGGGCACTCACTAAACTCAATGCATGGGCAAAAGCCTGTGGATTGGGCATAAATCCAAACAAAACGGAATTAATGCTCTTCACAAGGAGAACAAAAGTCCCCAGCTTCACAAAACCAAAGATAGATGGCAAAGAATATCTCTAATTCACAGCAGGCAAAGTATCTGGGAGTGATACTGGATGCGAAACTTTCATGGAAACAGGACATTAACGAAAGAGTCATGATAGCATGAATAACATTCTATTCCTGTAGAAAGATTTTCGGATAAAACTGGGGCATTGACCCCAGGACAAGAATATGGCTTTACACAGCGGTTGTATGGTTGTATGGCAGGCATTAACCAGGGCATACAACATCCAGAAACTCACTAGAATACAGAGATCGGCATGCGCAGGAGCCCTGAGATCAGTTTGATACCCTTGCAGATTTCAATTGCATTAATTATAATTTATCCCTATCTAATTTAAAATAAATTACTTTCATATTCATTTGATTTTTACAGCTTTAAATTTTTTTTAAATTTTTAAATAGAAAGTACAATGCAATTTACCTGCACATTTACCGATCGTTTTTATGGCAGCTATATTATATACGCGTCCGATTTTAATGAAATTTAAAACAAAATTCTGAAATAATATAGAATGCTTGAATCTCAAAGAAGAAGAATTTATGTTGAAAACTGACAAAAATAAAATTTTTGTTTCTAAAAATTTCCCGACCGTTCCTATGGAAGCTATACGATATAGTAGTCCGATTTTTAGAAAAGTTAATCTTAAAATTTCAAATGATATATAAACTCAAAACCGAGAGTTGATCAAGATATGTTAAAAATCAGTGAAGTTATAATTTTTTTCTATGGCAGCTATATGATATAGTCGTCCGAACTGGCACGTTCCGACTTATGTACGAGTGAAAGTATAAAGAACACTATCTGCAACGTTTCATTCATAACTTCAAAACTGAGGGACTAGTTTGCGTAGAAACGGACGGACAGACGGACATGGCTATATCGACTTGGCTGTTGATGCTGATCAAGAATATATATACTTTATAGGGTCCGAGATGACTCCTTCACTGCGTTGCAAACTTTTGACTGAAATTGTAATACCCTGCAAGGGTATAAAAAGTAAAAACAATAACAAATTTATATATTAAATAATTTGTTCGTCTATCAACAAATGCACACCGCTAAAAATGTTGTACTTTTTGTGCATAGTAGTTTTCTTTGTCAACTTATGAAAGGGTCTGAACTTAAGAGCAATTTGTCTTTTCTGGACGTTGATGCACTACGGTTAGTACACTTAAGTGGCCCTTGTGACACAAAGCACGTGCCTGTGTGGGTTAGATGTTAGTAGACGCGATGGAAAAAATAGAAAAGAATACGAGGAAAATAACTACTGGCGTGCTGCCTGGTTGTTTGTTTGCATACGTACTAAGTGGGTTAGAATTAAAGTTTTTAGTCTAGGAAGACTATCTATGTTAGATGTTTTTGTGTACAAATCGTTAAAATTCGCACATAAGACTCTAAAGGGTTCGTGCAATTCAAACGAAATTCTACATTGGCGCAAGACTAATGGCAAATAGGATCTAGTGTTTCTTCTCGGAACATGAAACTTTAGCTGACCTAACAAGTCAGCACTTTTCACGTATGCAAGTATGCAACAAATTACTTGCAAGCCACGTCTATAAAAGTGCAGTCAGGAAACGACAAACTGCATAGCCAATGTCTATTGCCAACCTCGCTTTACAATCTCTGAGCAATGTGAGCAATAAGTTGGACTACGCTTCTCCTGGTAGCCCCACATATCGGACAGCCGATCCCAAAAAGATACAAGATCTAATTGATTTCGCTGTTACAAAAAACCTCTCACGCAATCCAATAAGCGCCAAGGCTCTACCGGATCTTTCACAAGACCACTCTCCATTATTGATAACCCACACACAGCCCTAGAAGTTACGGACCACCCCAACTGGCTGGCGTCGCAAAGAACTAATTGGGTGAAATACAGGAAGTATGTGAGCTCGCACATTGAGATGCCGAAAACGCACAACTAAGATATATTGAGAAACTCTCACCAACCAGTACGAAGCAGTGGACGGCTCACCCAAATCTAAGCTCTCCGGTTGAAACCGTCTCCCCGATTAGAAATTATTCAGGCTGCTGGGCACGCAGCGACATAGATAGAGCCGAAACATTTGCCTCACATCTCAGAAGCGTCTTCCAGCCAAACCGGCTGAAAATCCTTCTGTTTTACCGCAAATCCACCTTGAAAGTGAATCCGCGATAACAGCGTTTCGACCGAACGAGATCACTAAAGTCATCCGGGAGCTAAAACCGAAAAAGGCTCCCGGCGGTGACCAACGAAGAAACGTACCTCGGCGTCTACCTCGACAGACGTCTAACATGGCGAAGACATATAGAATGCAAGAAACCACACCTGAAACTAAAAGGCAGCAGCCTTCACTGGATTATTAACGCCCGATTGCCCTTGTGTCTGGACTACAAGGTCCTGCTCTACAACTCCACGCTCAAGCCAATCTGGAAGTAGGGCTCACAGCTTTGGGAGAACGCGAGCAAAACCAACATAGAAATCATACAGCGCGCTCAATCAAAAAACCTGCGAACTGTCACTGGGGCACCATGGTATATTCGAAACCAAAACATCCACAGGGATCTTGGAATTCTCGCCGTAAATGAAATAGAGAAGCAAAAAGCGTCGTACAAAATCCTCTCGCAAGGGACTTGACTTGGGTTTCCAGCCCAGCCATAACTTGTCAGGGCCACTTTTACTGTTCCAGTCTACATGACTGATAGTTAGGTTATAGTATAAGATGTGATGCACTTATTGTTAGTCTCGTAAGGAAAAGATTCAATAAATAAAAGCAAAGCTATAAAAAAAAATTCTTAACTCGCTGACTTCCTCAGTTCCGGCTCAGGCTATTAAGATTTCATCTTCATGTGAAAGCAAATTTATTTATTATTTATTTAATTTCGTAGCGCATCAAGTTTACACTTATATTTGTAGCACTAGTCACATTGTATTTGAAATATATACCTACTTATTTTAACACATATAGACTTTTAACTATTACTTATAACTAACAAATTATTTTTAGTTCATAGTATTTATTTATTTATTTTTATTTTTTTATTTTATTGTATTTTATTTTTTGATTATTATTAATATTTTTTTTTTAAACTGTCTAATGGGACTACTAACGTATATTTGCACAGTCAGATAAAAGACTAGGCAAATCATTTACATACTTAAAAAACAACAATGGAGCCAAGACTGACCCTTGAGGTACACCTCGAGTGAGTTGGCAGAAGTTCGAAATCCTGCAGTACTTGAAATCTTAAAATGATTTTTTAGTTTGTTACTTAGGATGTTGTGATTGACAGAATCAAATGCTTTAATATGGTCAAGAAGAGTTAAAAAAGTCACACAGTTATTGTCAAGTTTTGTACGGATGTCTCACAATATTTGTTATTGCACTTACGCAACTTCTCTTTTTCCGAAACCCCGATTGCTTTGGTGACAATAACGCATTCCTTTCGTTTTGTTAAGACATTTTTAAGACATTACATTTTCAAGTACTTTGGCTAGAAATGGAAGGATTGATCCATATCAATCTATAGGCCCATGCCTGTAGTCGTTATTAGGCTTCAAGACAGGGACTATTTTAGCCCTTTTCCAGGGTGATGGGAATGTAGAGGTAGTAATTGCCGTATTGTAAACATGAGTAATATGTGGGAGGAGTAAGGGCAACATTATTATAACAAATTTTGGGTTGACTTTGTCTAAGTCTGACGCATTCGACTTTATTTTAAGGATGCTTTCTAAAACATTACATTGATCAACACACACAAAGCTAAAACTCTTATCACGATGAATTATATTATTAAGGTACTGGTTATAAGTAGCTTCAAGTAATCAACGATCGACAGTAGCATTATAGTGAAGCTGAAGTTCTGTATAATTAATATTCTTAAAATCTCTATAGCTAAAAGAATCTTCAGTATCGTTTGATGTAATATCACAGGTAAAAAAAATTAATTAATGTTTGGAAAAAATTGGTACGAAGACCTGGTCATACAGTAAAATCTTTCTAGGGTCATTAATAAAAAAGGTCAAGAAGAGTATCACAGTTGTCGCAAAACTGCGTAGGCGTAATTCTATTGGCAGCATACAGCCCTAACGCTTAAAAACATTACCATTGAAGTCATCCTGCAAGGATGATGTCATCAAACCAGGGACCGTAAATAACACAGGTCGACAAAAAAAAAAAACCCGTAGCATAAACACGACAGATTCTGAAAGATCTTGGTCTGTATATTGCTGATTCGAAAACCAAAAGTTTCCATCACGTACCAATTTTGAGAAAATCGCGGTCAAAGTATGAAAAAGTGCCCTTCTTGGCACTTTTCAAAGCCGAATAACGCGAAAACCTTACGTGCCCCAGAGCTGGTTCTAGGCTTAAATGAAAGCCTTATCTTTTTTCTTCAATATGGAAAAAGGGTTACCAACGTGGCACCTTAGGTTCGCCAGCTATGCTTTTTCTGAACTTACTTTTGACCCAAAATTCTGCTATGTTGGAGCCCTGGTAATTCAAAATTCAAATTGTAACGGCTCGTCTATACGTTGGGAACTCGGATGTTATATTATAACAGTAACTATGAAGTTTTCAACCTTAAGCCCAGACTAACATTTTTTTTATATTTTCTTAAGGTATTATAATTGAACCAAAAAAAAATATGTATAATTACATTTTTCTAATATCAAGGCGCAACTGGCTTAAAGCTGTTTTCAAATTCTTCAGTGAAGATTTGAGAAATTTTCTAACCTGATCAGCAACAAGTATTGCCAATGCATAATGCATAAAAAAATATATATTTGCCTTGCGGCCGAATCATAACTCGCTATTTTTGAATGGTCAGAAAATATATCCGCAATGGGGGCAAGAATAAAATATATCCGCAAGATGGGGCTTTCATTTAAGCCTAAAACCAGCTCTGGGGCACGTAAGGTTTTGGCGTTATTAGGTTTTGAAAAGTGCCAAAAAGGGCACTTTTTCATACTTTGACCGCGATTTTCTCAAAATTGGTGCGTGATGGAAACTTTTGGTTTTCGAATCAGCAATATACAGACCAAGATCTTTCAGAATCTGTCGCGTTTATGCTCCGGGCAGAAAAAAGTGCGATTTTTGTCGACCTGTGTAATTATTATGAGTTAAAAAAAATTGAAGCCTAAAACAGTCTCCAAAAAAATTGGAAAAAATTGTCATAAAATAAATTTTCATGGCGTATTCAAAAATAAGATAAATGTATTTTTTCAATTTTTATGAAAAAAGTTGATTTTTAATAATTAAAATTAACTTTAATAATAAAAAATTAGTAATAATTATTAAATATCAATTTTTATATAAAAATTACTCAATAACTTTTATTTTCAATTTTTTTTATATAGATAGAAAAAAAAAATTATTCGATAACTTTTATTTTAAAAATTGAAAATAAAGATTGAATCTATATATCTTGATCCGTAGAAGCCAGATCCAATATATATGTATATATATGATCTACACATCAATACCTTTCAGATGGTATATAATAGGTATGTAAATTTATATATGTTTATCCGCAACTATTGTTGCGGAGGCTAAGAAAGTTCATTAAATTATTAATCGAGATTAAATTACAAAAATGATGATGATGCCTCTGGAAGAAGACGACTACAAACTAATGACTACGATGGTCATCCAGAAACCAAAAGCCATAATACGAGCCATTTCAGAGTATATAAAATAAACTTTAAGAAATTAATTTTGTATCTATTAAATTTTAATTATTATGGTTGGTATATGTGGTTGTTCTTCTGCGCCGATCGCATTGCGGATATATTTTCTGACCATTGAAAAATAGCGAGTTATGATTCGGCCGCAAGGCAAATGTATATTTTTGTATGCATTATGCATTGGCAATATTTGTTGCAGATCAGGTTAGAAAATTTCTCAAATCTTCACTGAAGAATTTAAAAACAGCTTTAAGCCAGTTACGCCTTGGTATTCGAAAAATATAATTATACAAATTTTTTTTATTTCAATTATAATACCTTAAGAAAATATAAAAAAAAATGTGAGAGTCTCGGCTTAAGGTTGAAAACTTCAAAGTTACTGGTATAATATAACATCCAAGTTCCCAACGTATAGACGAGCCGTTACAATTTGAATTTTGAATTACCAGGGCTCCAACATAGCAGAATTCGGGGTCAAAAGTAAGTTCAGAAAAAGCATAATAGCTGGCGAACCTGAGGTGCTACGTTGGTGACCCTTTTTCCATATTGAAGAAAAAAGATGGGGCTTTCCTTTAAGCCTATAAATATCTCTTGGGCTCGTAAGGTTTTCGCGTTATAAGGCATTGAAAAGTGCCACAAGGGCACTTTTTCATACTTTGACCGCGATTTTTTCAAAATTGGTACGTGATGGAAACTTTTGGTTTTCGAATCAGCAATATACAGACCAAGATCTTTCAGAATCTGTCGCGTTTATTCTCCGGGTTTTTTTTTTTTGTCGACCTGTGTAATTGGTAGTGTACTCTTTGTAATTGGTCGTTTATGTATATGGCCATGACCTACAAACTTTAAGCTTAGCTGGGATTTTGATTCACGCCGGTAAGCTGCAGATACTCACACGGTTTCCAGTTTTATTATGATTACCGGGTCCACATTACCTCTTTCGCGCCCAGAAAATGTCCCGAACTCGAGGCGGGGGAGTAATGTAAAGTGATAAGCATAGTTGGTTAAATATAGTGCGTAAGTTCTCGCCTTTAAGGTAGGGCACGCCATGTATGCGTAAATCGAACGCATTATTGGCAAATTTTTGAGCAGCAAGCTTAGCTTCTACAGTGCGCACTCTCTCTCTCTCTCATTGCACGCATATCCGTGAAATCCCGGTGCAAGGGTTCTGCTCGCTCACATAGCTGTTCCCGTTGCGAGCGTAGATCAGCTACCTCCCGCACCTTCCCGTCTGCTTAACCTCACCCGCAATGAAATCCAAACGTTGTGAGAGGCTTGTGAGGATGCACATCTCTGCTTCCTTCACAAGGTCTGCTCCTGGACCGGGTCTTGATGAGTGTGGTGATGGGGCATCGGAAATACGTTTCGCAGCTCCAGTGTCTTTCTGCTGGCGTTTGTTTGACGTGGATGACATAATTTGTAAGTGTCTAAAGTTTTTGCAGTGTAGCGTTCTCGGTATATTGGCATAGTAATGTGGACAGCCGATCGACAAATAACTTTCAAGCTAGGTTGCTGTGGAGACTTGCACACACAAATAAAAGCCTCGCGTTGTTTGCTTGCTTTATTGAAATTATCGATAAAACGCAATGATTTGTTTAGAGATGCAAATGCAAGTTAAATTTTATATTATTTATTTGTACACTAATTCACTGCTACAAATTGACCAAGTTCGGAGCACTGCAAAACACGATCACTAAGTACCGCTTATTTATAATTAAAAAATCTGCAAGCTTTCTTTGCCATATCCAACATTCTGCACGTCAGTATACATCGATTTCATCAGTGGATCAGATCAACTATGGTCTCTATATACTGGAAAACGTAAATGCTTTGGTAACGACCAGGCTCTTACAATGCAGTCTTACTCATCACGCAGACCTCGATACAATGGTTCGTTCGTTCATTGAGGTGGACAGCATGCAGCCTATCCAGGCTCTTTTGGACGATCACACGGTGTGATTTTTCTGCCACCCACGCTACACACGCTTGAAGAATGGTGTTTACGTCGTCGAGTACCCTTCAAGGAGCAGGCACAGCCAATGGATTTAACTTAACCGCAGACCATCAACTGCTTTCTCCGGAACCTCCGGATCTCCGGAATTGAACCAGCAGTGCGAAGCATTTCTGGACGACTATTTACCACGTGATCATATGGAACAACTGACATCGGCTCAAATTGTCGAGCCCCCCGGAACGTGTTTTTGTTTGCTGCACCACGCTGGCATCAAACTGGACAGTTTGACTTCAAAATGTTGCAAAGTTTTCTATGGATCGGGAATGAATAGCTCTGGAGTGTTCCTCAATATTCGACTTCAAATTGGTCCGCCAATTCAACGCGATCTTCTCGGTGTTTGCTTACGTTGCCGACAGTATCAATATGTAATCTGAGCGGACATCGGGAAGATTTTACGAGGAATTCAAGTATTCAAGCCACACACCAATTTCGCATTGTTGCGCATTGTTTGGCACAAGTACAAAAATGAACCACTGCAGTGGTGTACTGCATTATTTTCGTCTGTTGACAGTAACCATTTCTGGTTGTTCGAGTTCTCAAGCAACTAGCTAATAATCACAGCCTCGAGTTCCCCACAAAAGCCCACGCGCTCCTGCGACGTGTTCGAGCAAGAAGGCGAGCATCGGAACGGTGCGGTGGATAACGGACATGGTGCAGAAAGAGATGGAAGAAACTTTAGCGAGAATTCTGGAAACTTAGGACGGCTTGAAAACGGAGAAAACGGCGGCAGCGGCGCAAATGGTGGCAGAGGCGTGCGAGACGATTTTTCGTCAGCTGGATTTGGCTTGGCAAAAGAAATCCTAATGGATTTTTCGGAGATCATGTCAATTCGTGCCTGGGTGTCCCCATGGGAAAACATAACCAAGTTATACAAGCTATCGGACACCCAAAGCAGAGTTTTGCTGATTGGGAAACTGAAAGGCAGCGCGCTGCATGCGGATCCAACTCGTTTCCAAGAACCGACGAGTGAGCTGGTAGACCAGTTACTGATTTGAGGCGAAAGTTCGAGGAGCGGCTGTGGAAGTCGAATGAGAAGTTTGCAGTGTATTTCGAGGAAAAGCGCAGGCTGGCCCGTGGGGTCAATATGGAAGATGACGAGCTGTTGGATGGCCTTTTTGTCGGTATTCCGGCGGTACATTTACGTACGCAGGCCAAGCTGCAGTGTTTTGAAAACCCTGCACGGATGCTCAAAGCGTTTGCCGACATAATGTTGCCGGCAAGGGTCTTGGAGGAAAGAAGACGCAAACGGCGAAAGATGAACCGGCGAGCAAGGAGACGCGTTTCTATAATTGTAACGGGAAAGGGCACTGCGCAAGAGAGTGATGAAACCAAAGAGGACCCCTGGATCTTGCTATGGATGTGTGGCGATGGATCATTTTATCGGCGCATGATCCCAAAATAAGAAGGATGCTGCCGATAACTATGTAAGATTATTTAAAATTTTTGTTTATAAAAACTCTAACCAGCCAATCATTACAGAATGCTTGATCGATTCAGGAAGCCCAGTATCGTTTATAAAATACTTTTATGTACCCAAAAACGTTAGACTAGAGCCTCAAGAAGAGCCGTATTATGGATTAAATAAGAGCATATTAAAAAGCTATGGAAAAATGTTATGTTTTGTTTTGAAGAAAGAAATAAAGAGTTTTTTTAATTTAATTGTTGTGGCTGACGATTCTATGATCTGTAAGGTTGTGCTGGGCAAAGATTTCATGGAAGCTTGCAATTTGAAAATGAATTTAGAAACTTTAAAAATGAACCCAAGTCGACAATAATAAAAATATTAGTTTAATAAATATTAATACGAAGGAACCGAGGGAATTGGATGGCGGATTCGAGTGCAAAAGTTTAGGAAATGAAAGGTTAGAAGAAAGTTTAGGAAATTAGAGAGGTTAGGCTGTGAAAGCTTAGAAGAAAGTTTAGAAAGTGAAATTTTAGGAAAAACTGGGTTAGAAAGTATGGAAAATAGCAACTACCAAATACTAAATATCGACAAGTATAACGTTTTTTCGGTGGCAAAAGATTCTTTGATCGATCTCAGCTGGTCACACTAATAAACTGAGTTGAGTTCTTCCTCTTCAAGTCTTCTTCCCTTTCCTGTGTAAAACTTAGAGTGGACAAGTTGTGCAAGAAAATAAGCGCTTATTAAAAAAACATTTAAACCAGGGCCGCCCAAAAGCTGCTTACGACGGAGCAAATTTCAATACATTCAAAAGAAAACACCAACACTAGTAAAGAATTTTTTCAATGGATACACTGAAAAAAATTAGGGAGATACATTTTTATACTAAAGACAATTATTTCTTGTCAAATGACGTGCCGACAAGGCAATAACTAAAAGCTTAATACAATTTCTTCAAGTGGGTGCGCGTCGCTAAAGCAACAACAAAATGCTCACGAAATTTTATGACCCAACAACAACCACATGCAAGTCCAGATACCTTGCTCAAATGCAGATGAAGAATAGAGATAAGAAAACGAAAGTGAAAAATTGTTTTTGCAATTAGCATTGGCGCATGCAGAGAGCCGTGTACATATACGCATTTGCTCCCCTATGCTTCGGAGCCGATTACAAAAACAAAGGAGCCATGGGAGCAATGGGTCTGGGCTTCTATGATTTAAACTAAACAAAACAACATTATTTGGCTTTCATTTAATTGTGAAATATTGGGTGGCCTATTGCAACAGGTTATGGGCCCAGTGTTCGCAAAACAATCACAATTAAATATTGCCAATTCCAAGAACGGTGAAAATTCCTCGAA
>VNJS01016768.1:0-19906 GCA_008042575.1 Drosophila watanabei | reverse complement strand
GCGCTGTGTTCCGTTACTTTTGCCGGCGTGGTAAAGACGTTTATTTTCCTTTTTCGCTTGGGTTTTCTGTTTCCTTTGCTCCTTGCGCGTTAAAGGCTTTTTATTTGCCTCTTTTTTCTTTATTTTAACCATTTTCGGGAGGACACAACCGATTTCATTTACTTTTTAAAAATTGTTGTAATTATTAAATCAGCTGTTGGAGTTATTGACAAGTGTTGGTCAACAACACGTGCGAGGGTTCCATGGGCTTAGGGAAAGGTGTCAAGAGGGATATTAAATATTTTTAAAGTAAAAAATATTAAATTAATATTTTTTCTGTAACTATTAAAAAATTTAGAATAATTAATTTTATGAATTAAAAATATTGATGGGTTCCACTCTTCCCGACCCCTCTTGCTCCACCTGTTTAACACCGATGCCGTTGGCCTTTTTTAGTACATTTTGTACAACACAACATTTTTAATTTAATTTCTGGAATCCTAAATAAAGTAATAAACAGAATCCCTGAGCCGCCATGTCCACGAGATGGTATCCCATTTACCAGCGCGGCAACCCGCAGCTGCGCGTCTTCCTGCCCAACTTCTGGATGAAGCTAATCCGGCCGGCGGAGGAGCAGCCGCCAAATGTGGTCACGTTCTCGGTGTCGATGGAGATGACCAAGTACGATGTACGAAACTACCTGGAGAAGATCTACAAGCTGCCCGTGGTGGATGTGCGCACTAGGATAGCGCTGGGCGAGACCAAAAGGGACCAGACCTACGGCTATGTGACCAAGAAAGATGATGTGAAGCTGGCTTATGTAACACTGGTAAACATGGAATTTTGGAGGCATTCTCGGAATATTTATTAATTTTCCCCTCTTCCAGCCCAAGGAGGAGTCCTTTGTGTTCCCAGAAATGTTCGCCGAAAAGGCGGAGAAGCAGGCCAAGGAGGAGAAATCGCTGGATGAGTCCAAGGAGGGCTTCAAGCGATTCCTCGATCGCAATAAGAAGAGACCCGGCACACCCGGCTGGTTTTCCATTTAGATTATATAAGTGTGTAGCTTAGGTGTTTTTTTTCTGTTGTTTCAACGGGGTAAATAAACATTTATTTCAAAGGTCCGAAAGTTAACTTAAAGCTTGGATTCATCCTCGCGGGAAAGTCCTCTAGAGATTTCCCTTACTTCTTCGTCTGCTTCACGGCGGCGGCAACCCAGGCGCGGATTTTGTCCTCATCCTGGAGCCCCACCATGCGCTGCACTTCCTTGCCGTTCTGCATGACCATCAAGACTGGAACGGCCGCCACATCGTAGTCCAGAGCCAGTTCGCTGTGCTCATCTATGTCGACTTTGGCCAACTTTATGGATCCCGCCTGCTCGCCCACGATGTTCTCGATTCTTGGTGTCAGCAGCTTGCAGGGATTGCACCAGCTGGGGAACATAACATTGTGATTAATAATTGAAACTGGTTAGGGATACTATATGTACGTACGTTGCGAAAAAGTCCACAATCACGGGCTGCTGGCTGTTCTTCACCTTCTTGTCGAAGTCCTCGGCGCTCTGCACTTTGAAGATCTCCCGGCGCTGTGCAGAGACTGACAGCGGTCGCATCTGCTGGCCAGCTCCCAGGCGGCGCGTCAGGATGTTAATTATTTGTCGCTGCATCGTTATTTTTGTTGCTATTTGTGGTGCAAAACGTAATGAGACTTTATTGTTATTGCAAAATAAAGACAAGAGAACGCCAGTGTGGCCAGACTGTGTGGTATAGAAGGGTGTGGACACACTGGTGCAGAAGTGTTGATACTTTTGTCTACTGTTGTTATATGTTGTTGTGTTGTTTATAAAATTTTACAAAATCAATTAAAATATAAAAGAATCGAAATGAAATATCCCTAGGTTTTTGTGTTGCAATTAAAGAAATACATGTTCAACGACCTAGAGGTCGCTAAATGACTAAAAATAACGAATAAGCTATGTTTATGGAAACAGCTGTTTTTTTAGCTATCTATATTTTTATCATTTAGTTGTGTCATACTGATTTCTTAATTTTTGTTGCGTTTAATTCCTCTTCTTGAGGAAGATTACAGAAATTAGCGATACTTTAGTAAAATAATATATTTTATTTTGCTTCAAATTAGCTTTTTTATGTTTGCTTCCAGTCACTTAGCATCTCTGTTAGCTAGATTTCACCACTTGCACACGGTGTGCACACACTGGACACTGGTGGCTGCCACTTGCATATTTTTGTTTTCTCGTAATAATATCAAAGTTCTTGGTCACAAATTCAAATTGAAATTAGTTACACTCTGCGATACGTAACCGAAGGTGTTAATTGCACCAGTAACGAGGGCGCCCAAACCCGTACAGCGGGCGGTTGTGGGGGCCAATTAGCGACATTGACCAGCGAACTGCGCAAATGCCCGATGGCACCACTCTCCTCGGCACTCGCCAGGCAGCAAATTAAGGAATAAAAATCAAGGAAGGACGCAGGATGGACGACCTGTCGCAGGGCGACATCTGTCGCGTGTGCCGCTGCGAGGCGCAGCCGGACAGGCCGCTCTTCTATCCGTGCATCTGCACGGGATCCATTAAGTACATTCACCAGGACTGCCTGATGCAATGGATGCGCTACTCGCACAAGGAGTACTGCGAACTGTGCGGCTACCGCTTCAGCTTCCAGCCCATCTATGCCCCGGACATGCCCCGCGTCCTGCCGCTCAAGGACGTGCTGGTGGGCCTGATGTCGGCCGTCTTGGAGGGCGCTCGCTGCTGGCTCCACTACTCGCTGGTGGGCATGGCCTGGTTTGGAGTGGTCCCGCTGTCCGCCTACCGCACCTACCGCTACCTGTTCCGGGCCAGCTCCTTTGACATGATCCTCACGCTCCCGTTTGACATTTTCTCGATGGAAAACCTGGCGGCGGACGCCTTTCGGGGCTGCTTTGTCGTAACCTGCACGCTGCTATCGTTCATTGGACTGGTATGGCTGCGCGAGCAGATCCTCCATGGCGGCGGTCCCGATTGGCTCGAACGGGATGATGCACCGCTGCAGGCTGCCGCCCCGGCTCCAGCTCCAGCGCAGGCAGCAGAGGCAGCCGCGGCTGCGGATCCGCAGGATGACAACAACAATGGTGATGCGCCACAGGATGTGCCCATGGATAACGAGGCGCCAGCTCCAGCGGATAACGAGGGGGGAGCACAGGACGCAGCCGCTGCCGCACCAGCAGTGGCCGCTGCCGCTGCTGCTGTGGACGCCGATGCCGATGAACAGAACTGGAATCCGATGGAATGGGATCGGGCTGCCGAGGAGCTGACCTGGGAACGCCTCCTGGGACTGGACGGGTCGCTGGTATTCCTCGAGCACGTCTTCTGGATCATCTCGCTGAATACCATGTTCATATTCACGTTCGCCTTCTGTCCCTACTGCGTGGGCAACTTCATCCTGAGCTCCATGGACCTGCTGCAGCCGGAGAAGCCACTGCTGCACTTTCACGGCCTGATCACGACGCTCTTTGGATACTGCTGCATCGGCCTCACACTGGTGGTGCTGCACTTCTTCGCCCGCGTGTTCCGCCTGCGACGCGTCTGCTGGTTCATCGGACTGTGCTACATTGTGGTGAAGGTGTCGCTGCTCTCCGTGGTGGAAATTGGCGTCCTTCCGCTGATCTGCGGCTGGTGGCTGGACATCTGTTCGCTGCCGCTGCTGGATGCCAGTCTGAAGGATCGCAAGGCGAGCTTCAAGGCAGCGCCGGGCACCTCGCTCTTCGTCCACTGGATGTTTGGCATGGTCTATGTGTATTACTTTGCGGCGTTTATATCGCTGCTGCGCGAGGTTCTGCGACCGGGCGTCCTCTGGATATTCCGGAACGTGAACGATCCAGACTTTAGTCCGATTCAGGAGATGATTCACGTGCCGATTGTGCGGCACATACGACGCCTGGTTGCCTCGGCCATGATCTTTGGCTTTGCGGTGCTGCTCATGCTTTGGCTGCCCATTCGCATTCTTCAGTTTGCCTGGCCGAATTTCTTGCCCTACGCCTTGAGCGGTGATGCGGAGGTCAATGATCTGAGTCTTCAGCTGCTTCTCCTGCAGGTGAGTTTGGAAGCTCAGAACTTTAAACCAATTGAAAACTAATTTATTCTTTATATTTATTTGAAATTTTTTTAGGTCGTCTTGCCCGGTTTCTTTGAACAAATCCAGACGCGCATTTGGCTAAAGGGATTACTACGCATCTGGTGCACGGCCGTGGCCTGGCTTCTTGGAATCCGTAGCTATCTGCTGCCAGCTCCTGAGCCAGAGAATCCCACAGGCGCCGAGGAGGAGGGAGTTGAGGCCGCCGCCGCCGCTGCCGCTGGTGCCGAGAATGCCAACGAAGGCGATGCCGAGGGAGAGGGAGTTCCTGCTGCAGCGCCACCGCCACCACCACCACCTCCGCCACCAGTGGAGCCAGTGCCAGCGCCAAGGAATCTTGCCGCCGCCCATCAGGCCATCATGCAGCGGGATGCACCCGTTGGCTTCCAGCCATACGACAAGCCCTCGTTGTTCGCCATCAGACTGTGCGCCCTGCTGCTCCTCATGTGTCTCTCCATTGTGTGTGCCGCCATGCTGACGCTCACAGTGCCCGTGTACATCGGCCGACGGTTGATGTTGCTCTGGACGGGTAACCCGGCGGATAAGGCGGCTGCCGGAGCGGCTGTTGCCGGTGGCGCAGGAGCAGCCGGTGTGGCTGGAAATCTGGCGGCTGTGGATCCGGAGGCGGCAAGGAAAAACGAGCGATTGCTGCGTTCGCACGAGCTGTACACCGCCGAGATTGGTGGCTACCTGTGCTGGATTATATTCCGCGGTATTGCCGTGGTGGTCACCCTGCTGCCACAAGGACGAGCAGCGATTATAACGAAGCTAAAGGACTGGGCGCGAGTGGCATTGCAATATGCTTTGCCTGTATTAACCCTGCTCGGAATCTTCGTGCTGGTTCCTCTGCTGTTTGGCCTGCTGCTGGAGTTGGTCGTGGTGATACCTTTGAGGGTTCCCTTGCGCAAGACACCCATCCACTTCCTGTGGCAGGACTGGGCCCTGGGAGTGCTCTACAGCAAGATTGCTATAGCCATGACGCTGATGGGTCCCGATTGGCATCTAAAGCGAGCCCTGGAGCGGGCGTACATGGATGGATTGCGCGATTTCGACTTGAAGTTTGTGATGCGCGACCTGGCGGTTCCGGTAGTTACTACCTTTGGCCTGGCCCTGGCAGCGCCCTATGTCCTGGCCCACATGATGTTCCCGATTTTCATCACCGACGCCTACTCGCGGCATGTCGTCGCTCGCATGGTGTATCCTGTTAGCTTCATTGTTGTGGGCAGCATCTGCTTCGTTTTGTTCCAGATCAAGCAGCTGAAGAAGCTCTATCTGTCCATCAAGGTGGATAAGTATTTAGTTGGCCAGCGGCTGGTCAACTACGAGCACCGCAAGAAGCAGCAGCAACAGCAGCAGCAGCAGCAGGCGGAGGAGGAGGAGCAGCAAAGGGCCGCCAGGGAGCTGAAGGAGCACCAGGACAGGGAGCGGGACAGGGAACGGGAAAGAGAGCAGCTGGCACGCGAACCGGAACTGGCACAGCTTCTGTAACGAGATCAGGTACTTTTGCTTTTATATATTTCTTACATTTTAAAGATAAACCTTAATTAATTTAAATATTATCCTTTTAAAGATATATATTACCCGCGGAGCTATGGATCTGCATCAGTTGCTGGATATGCATACATATATCTCTCTGTTTAGTCCAAGCGTTTTTTCGGAGGAGTTTTACGTGTGAAGAAAAATAAATCAAATTTTGGACCCTGCTTCGGCTCCTTTTCCACACAGCCTTTAGTTTACTTTTCGTTATTATGATTAATAATCTGTTAGCAAAAATTGTTGTTAAAAGAACCTTTACCCAGGTATCGCTAATAGGTCCTAAGTTGTATGATATTTTAAGACAGCCGCTGCGCCAACTTCCCAACACCCTCGAGCCCTCAGAGTTCACATAAATAATCTATTTAATGTAATTGACAGCAGCGTATATACCTTGTACTAGAGTCATATGCAAAAAAAGAAACAAAAAAAGAACAGACAAAAAAATCTACATTTTAGAATGATTAACAACCGAGAGAAACTTTCAAAGGCAAATCCAAAATATAAACACACAAAATTCAACATGGTAAAAGTGGTGAAAAAGAAATCTAAGGATGGTGGAGACATTTTCGAGCTAGCTTTACGAACTGTAAAAATTATATATGTATACATTATAAATATAACTGATTTAAAATTAATTAATAAATTTAACTTTAAACTTCAAGAGGACTAAAAAGCAAGAGTGTTTTTATGAAAGGAGAAGAATGAAGGTTAACTTTCTTTTATTTGTTAATTTCTCAGACACTTTTTATTTATTTTATATATATATATTCATGAACATTCTCTTACAGGACTTCCATAACAAAAGCAAGTTCATTAATTCAAGTTTTAAGTAAAAATATCATTCGCTTCCAGAGTTTTGGATTAAAGACTAAAAATACCGAAATGAATGATACATTTAGAAGTTCGTTTTATATCATGTTTAATTGTATGAATACACATTTTTTTACGATTTAATATATGATTATGAATATATACTCAATCCTTTAGACAAGGACCTTTTTAAGAAGTAACATCGAAGTAAAGCCTTTCAAATTTAATCTATTAAATACCAAAACATATCAATTCTTTAAATTAATGAAATTAAATTCATGAAATATTTAAGAAAAGCAAAATAATTATTCTCCTTTTACACACAAAAAATATAAAACCGATTTCGAAATGATTATTGCGATCCATTTAACCAATTCAGACATCTGTTATTTTTGTGCGCCGCCAAGTCAAAAGGCATAAGAAATATAAACAGACAATTAATCAACGTCCAAACATATTAAATGAAGCGCCATATAATGCGTACAAGTGGCAGCCACTGGATGAGAGGTGCACTCAAGTGAGCTAATCATTGAATTTGTTCTTCTCAGCTGTTAGGGGCGATGTCAATCATACGCCCTGTGTGCCAGCAGCAATTGACAGACACGAGACTCTGTCCCTCTCCCCACTCGCGTGTGTATGGGGGATGACCAGTAAATAGTGAAGAATGAAGAGGATGTCAGAATGTTTTCCACAAAATGCCTAACCAAAAAAAATAAAATAAAATAAAATAGCACAAAAGTTAGCTCCAATTTTCCGTTGTTGGCTTTTCCCCTCTCCTCCGTAAAAAAAGAAACTTTCAGCTTTATTGTGAATTTGTTGCTGCTGCTGCTGGTGCGACGAAAGCGACGATACAAATAGAAAAGTTGGCAATGTTTGTAACTTAAATTGTTTTGTGGTTTGACATGGCCACGACTGTTTCGACCGAAAGCAAAGTGGCTTATGTGCCGTGCCTATTAAAATGTGTGGCAGGTCCTCCCATACCATTCGCATTTCCCTACTCACTTCCCAGGACTTTACCAAATTAAACACTTACCAAAGTTGGGCGTGGGCACAGGGACAGTGGAGAAAGAGAGATAAACAAATAATGAAATGAAATCAAATAATTTGCATTATGTCAAAGTTGAAAGTTGCTGAAACATTTTACTTTCCAGCGCGTGCTTAAGTAGAGGGCAAACCAAATGGGAACAAATGGACGACGGATGTCGGAGGCTGTGGGCGGTGGAGGTTCGACATTTATATAAAGTTGACAAAACTTTGGCGCGTGTTGGAGTGAACCAAGACCGGGATAGTGGTATCCAAACCATCTCAGTGATTTTTACTCCCACTCCCTGAATAAGGAAAAAGGTTTGTGTTGCGGTTCAATAAACCAAAATGTTAATAAAAGTCTTTTAAAACGGAATAAATTTAAATAAATGTATCTGTTTGTAAAAAATATACCAATAGTTGACACTAAAAATGATAAGATAAAAAAAGTTTAATTTCTACAGAATTTTAAGAACCCTTTACTTTATTTTTAAAGCCAAATAGAGTAAGGTTTTTATATATATTAACTATAGTTTAAGCACCAAAAATACTAAGGTTAGAATTTCTACAATATTTTAAGAACATTTTTCTTTAATTTTTAAAGCCCAACAGAGTAAGATTTTCAGTTCATTATTTAATTTTCTTTCTTTATAAATTTAGGCTTGTAAAATTCCTATTCCTAAATAGGAATATTCCTAAAATTCCTATCATATATGAATATAACTAAATGCTAATTAATTCCCAATTAATTTAACAAGCCTTAATTTCTTACCATGTACAACTTGAAATTCCTCAAGCTGCATAATTTTGCAGCAGGCGGAAACAGTTCATTAAGCTGAATAGCTCCGTTCGGCAAAAATACTTTTTAATTGGATTTTCAACTATGTTATGCGAATCGAGCTCAGCAGGCGTATCTGTCGGATGCAGTGCAATGTGTGTGAGGTCTCAAGTATTTACCGCTCGTAAATCAATACTCTAGTTCTTCGACTGTCATTGAGGATACGCAGACGTACAAATAAAATCCCACATAATTCAAAATGTCCTTTCTAGTCAAAGACAGGGATCAACAATGCACTTTTATGGCTCTATTAAAAGACTATAAAAATATATATTACAAGTTGATGGCATTCCAGGTCCGGTCTTGAACTCCCTCTTGTCCTAAGAGGATTTCAGGCTTAAAGTTGTTCCCACACATTCACATTAAGTTCCTTCTTTTTTGGGGGCGGGCCGAAAATTCCTAAAGGGCCACAGTAAATGCCACAAAATGCCAGCAGCCAGACAAATAAAGTTTTTGCAAAATGTTCAATGATGCTGGCCAAAAGCAAACAACACACACACAACACTCAACACTTGGCACTGCTCGGCTGTCTATCAATTTATTTAGAATTTCATTTGAATAATTAAAGAGTCTCGATTTCATCCATCCATCCACGCACTTCTCGCTGACCTGACCCCCTCCATTTGGGCAAAATATTTAATTACTTTTAATAATGCAAACAGTAAATGTCGAGCTGCGGCTAATTTGAATTGTGGCCGTGCTTTATACTATGTGTGTGCTTTGTAAATTGCATTACTGATTTTAATTTTCATTCATTACGAATTTTGCACTCAGATTTCCGCTGAAATTTCTAATTACCACTCCCCCCATGTCATCAAATATTTTACTTCCTTACTGCCGGCAACGCGGTTATAAAAGCTAATCTAAAAATTGAATGAAAAATATATGTATGCAAATGAAGAGAAATGTCAGCAACTTTTGTCAACAAGTGAAGGGAGGGCGAGGGAAATCTTTATGTGTAACCCACTTTTTCATCTTGAACTTTGCTTCCTTGTTGGAAAATTAACAACTTCATATGTCAGCTCAGATAACTTCTTACTTGGCTAAACAGTCGAGGTTAATAGAATAGCACAGAATATCACTTTGAGCGAAAAACAAAAAGTAATTCTCATGAAGAAGCAAATTTATTATTTTGAAAAAAAAGTAAAGACATAAATAATATTTTTTGATGAATCTTAAGAGCGTTTATTTAAAATTAGCAAACTTTCAAGACGAACTTTGTCTGCAACCAAATAACTTAAAAATCTAGAAGTCAATACGAACGAACGGACAAACAAACTAACGGACAAATGCAAAAACGGACACTTGAATAAATGGATAAATGAATTAGTGCACAAATGAATGAAATGGAAATGAACTTTCAGACAAATGAACTTACGGACAAACGAATTAACGGACAAACGCCAAAAAAACATGTCTACAAAAAACTTCAACATAAGAGCTATTTGTATGACCTTCACTGTGAGTACACATATAGATGTCACGTTGTTTTTTTTTTGCGTGTGAAGCCGGCTTTACTCGGCTTTATCATTTGTCGCGCATTACGGGGCGTATGCGTAATGTGCCAAGGCAAGGGCTTTAAGCGGAGCTCATTTGCATGAATTGTTCCGCAGTTTGTTATTGTTATTGTTGCCGGTAGCTGGTAGCTTCCGCTCGAGGCTCTTATCAAGCATAACCAACACTTCATAAATTGTCTAAAATTAGCCATAAAACAAAGCAAACAACCGTTGCTGTTGTTGCAACAATCTCAAGAGTGTAGCAACCTGTCCCGGCGCCTCCTCCTCCCACACCCTCGACCCTAAGCTCGTTATGCTTTATTATGGCCCTGCACCCTTGACACCCAAACACCCAACCACTCAAGCACCCCACACCCTCAGCCATGGCAACTATATGGGATATATATCCGGTGAAAGTCGGAGTCCGGTGTGAGAAGCGAACGAAATATGTCTGCTCTGTGTTGTCCCCGGTTGCCACACTCTTGGCCGCTGAAGTGGCCTTTTGATTTCCGTTGCCATAATTTATTATTTTGCCCAACGCAAAAATAAAATAATTTGTATAAAAGCATTGCCCAGGGAAACACAAAAATTGGGACGGGGAAACGTTGAATCCTAAAAAAACCCTAAAATAGTTAACCACAGCAGAGAAGCGAAAACAAAAACAGAAGCAGATGAGCTGGGACACCTGCTGGATTCCCTAGAAAAGGTGAGCTGAGACTTTAAATCTTTTATGTTTCATTTAATTTATCGGAGCTTTTGTGGGAATTACAATTTTGGAGAAATTAAGTCAAGAAAGTTTGATATATTTTCTTTAAAATGTAATTAAATTCTAAAAGGAACTAAAAATTTGTTATAATCTTTATGTTGTCAATAAAATGATTTTTGTTTTCTTAAATTCATTTTAAAATATCACTTGCCATCATAGATGGCATACCCTAAGATTTGGCAGTATAAAAGGTATTCAGCTTTGCCTTTGCCGGATAAACAAAAAACTTCCGCTGGCCAAAGAGGAGAGTCCTGCGATCCTAAATACCCCAGCGTATTTATTTACTTTTTGGGCGTTTGGGCAACCACAACAATAGACGAGGAAAGCGGTCGACGGACGACGGACGGCCCAACCCTGTTCTTCACACTTTAAAGATGTATAAGTAAGTATGTATAAAAAATCCCAGTGTGCATTTGACTTTGTTTTTTTCACGACTTTTTCCGGGGTTAAAGTTTGAAGTTCGGGGTGTTACTTTTTATGGCCTGCAGCAGCCGTTGGCAGCGTCTGATTGAGCGTGAAGTTGTAAAACTTAAGGAGTGCTAAGTGCCCCTTGTCCTCTACTGCCGCACCTCACTGGATTATGGCCAATAAAGCACGCATGTCGGCGCCAGGACCCAAGGACTAGGAAAAAACAACTCGGAAAAAAGAAGAAACCCGGCTGCGGCGGTTTCCTAGATGGCACATTAAGAAGGTGTGCTCGTCGTGGACATTGTCCCTTGGTGGGGGTTTGGGCTAGATTTATGAGTTGGTTTGGGCGGCCGGAAATGTGGTCAACGGGATGGAGAGATTAACCCGACTTACCAACCACTTGTTCCGGGGTCCTTGTAAACCCATTTCTTTAGTTGGCCATAATTTAAGACGGTTAATGGGTGGAAGAGGATATTTTTGTCCTTCTGTCCTCACAGTTCATAATTTTACTCCCTTACAGGAAGTCCCACTTTGAGATGACATTTTTCCCTTCCTTGATTTTAAATTAAAACATTATCTCATTAGAAGATTTTACAACAAAGGATATACAAAACTGTAAGGAAAATTAGGTAGATTTAATTGCATTTTCATATTTTTTTAATGGGATAAAAATTTGTTTATAATATAAATATAAATTATTATTTAATTAATAATTGTATTTGCTTGTTTTTAAATTTAATAAATAATAATGTATCTATTTAATCTTTTTTACAATAGGACTAATTTCATATTTAATTATATTACACTACTTCAACTTCAACTGAGCGCTTAAATATACATTTTTTTTTATGTAAATAAATTGAATTAAATAAAAATTGGTTTATTTTGTTATTAATTAAGATTCAGAAAAAGTAACACAGAATTTATTTCAATAATAAAGAAAATATATCAATTCCATATTTATTATCAACCCCAAAATCACTCTTTTCACTTGTAAATAATTTTTTTGTGAAAGGCAAAACTACTGAGTTTGCTTATATTTCAATAAAAATCCCAAATAAAATGACCCAAATAAAATAAAATTTAGTCATCGAAGGAACATCTGCTGGCTATGGCTAGCAGAATAAATACATATATATCATATCCCTTTTTATTTACTTTTTGCTCAATTCCGAACTTGACTTATTTTTTTGTGGCAATCAAATGAAGCTGCATAAGCATCGTATGTAAATCCAATATGTAAATTGATGAAAATAAAAATAGATATGCAATAAATGCGAAAGCCATACAGCCAGCCAGCAGCAACAAATAAGTAAAATGCAGTCCAAATTATTTGCAAATCGAGAAAAGGACGAAGGCAGCAAGAGGATTCCAGATGTTTTTTTTTTGTGGTTGTTATTATTGCTACTGGGTCACGCATTTATTATTTGAGGTTTTTTTTCGTTGCTTTCCTTTTTTTTTCCTTTTTGGTTCGTGGACAAAGCGACGCCTCTTGAAGCCATAAAATTCACGCACATATATCCAACGAATAGTCTGGCGTCTGGCTGTAACCTTACTTTTTATGCAAAACGAATCAAAATCCAATTATAAACCGAACGCGTGCGTGTTAGGTGCAGGGATGGGGGAAGGGTCTAAAAGGGGGACTCCAAAGGACAGCCAACTGCAACTACAACAATTATGCCAACAGCAGGACTTGTCCAGGCGAAGCGGTAATGAAAAATTCAATTTTGGTAAACAAAAAGACGCGAACGAAAGCGCGATTTAATATACAAACGAGCATATGTGCGTGCCAGTGCATCCATACGCATGCGGGGTACAGAGAGCGAAATTTTGTGAATAAATGATTTATAAATGTTTATTTAAGTATTTTTTAAAGAACTCTTAAATACCTGTTGATAAGTATGCAAGGGGGCAGGATCAGACGACTAAATTCAGTTATTTCAGAACAAAGAATACGATCCATTCTTGTAGTTTAAACCTTTAATTGATGGCTTTATTTTAAATTATAATTTTTTATACGATTAAAAAAAATATTTTGAATTTCTTAAAAAGTTTTTCTATTTCCGGTAATATTTTTTATTACCAAATTGGTTTGATTCTATTAGTTTTAATTGCATACTGTTAGTTATTTGTTTTTTCTTTTACTTTACATTATTAGAATAATGAACTTCAAATTAAAATGTACCATTAATTAAAAGGGCCAACCTTTGAATTTTACTTTTTTTAATATTTAACTTAATTTTTTACTGTGTAAACTGGCGCGGTACATATGCGTTCTTGTGGCTCCAGTAACTTGGTTTGGGCCCTTCGCCCTAAAACTTATTTGCATATTCTACGAATGAATGGAAAGTTTGCCATGGTTTTGTGTACCCGCTAAACGGCAAATTTAACAGTGAACTATAAGTTTTTCAAGTGAAAATTATTGTCAATAAAGAAGACACATTTTTTATGTTACCAATACCAATATAGCCAACAAACAGGCATAAATATGATATAAAGACCAGCATCTGAGCTTTTTACTTCTTCACCCTATCTGATCTTATTCTGAATCTATCTCAATATTTGCAAAAATAATTAAATAAGTTTATAAAAGTGCTTCCCCTTTTAACCGTATTGATCTAGACCAAAGCCCACTTCAAAGCAATAACAGAATAGTATAAGATACAAAGTGCACACGACCAAGGTAAGGATCATAATGGGGAAGCCCGTGTAGAAGAAATTCATGAAGCTCAATTGGTAGCCATGCTCCTTGGCAATCACACCCACAAACTCGTTGGACAGGGAAGCCATCATCGTGCCAATGCCACCGTAGTTTGATCCCAGTAAAAGGGCCCAGACGAGCGACATTAGCGGAACGTTGGTATTCTCGCTCTGTTCAACCTGAATGCAAACCTGCAAGAGAACGGCCGCAACCGCCGTGCCGTCGAGGAAGGCGGAGGCTATGCCTGACATCCACAGAACGATCAGCATGCTAGATATGGTCTGCTGGGGCTGATCCACGCCGGTCACTGCATTGGAGATAAGCTCACCCACCCAGGAGATGAAGCCGAGCTCAACAATTACCGCGGTTATGACGAACAGGCAGCTCACGTAGATCAGAACGCCCCACTCGATCCTGGCCAGCAATGGAGAGATGTTGGGCTTGTTCGCCAGGATGAGGAGCAGGAAGGCGGCCAGCATGGAGATCCAACCGAAGGATGCATTCGGAATAACATCGGGCATTGATCTGAGTATGAATCCCGCGATGATAAAAAGAAAGGCTATGCCGATGTGTGCCAGCAGGATAAGGTTCATGGTCGGATGATTTGCCTCCACGGTGGCCAGGATGTTGAAGTAATCGGGCACCGGCTTAAGCCAGGTTGGCTTCCTGCTCAACTCCTTCATGCGATCCAGAATCTCCTGCGTGGGCTTCTTCATGGCGCGCCTCCTGGCTAGCTGATTCTCGTCCACCTTGTTAATTCGCCCGCCCACAAAAAGGAACATCACGGAGAAGACCGTTAACATCGATATCACCGCCAATGGCAGCATGTGTGCCGTGAAGTATGAAAAATTGACGGCTTGCTCCTTCGCCATGCGATTGATTATGAGTATGTTAGCTGGGGCTCCCACCGGCGTCATGGATCCCCCAATATTTGCATAAATGGCCAAGATAATGAGTACGATTTTGGTATTGATGAATGCGGCCTCACACAGTCTTATGGATGCAGGCGCCAGCAGCAGGATGACAGTGGTATTTTCCATAATGGCAGCCAGAAATGCTGCGACCATGCCCAATAGATAGATCAGCAGCCACAAATGTCCCTTGGACGTCTTGTAGGCCATCAGTGTAATATAGTCAAATAATCCAGTCTCCCACATCAAGGCCACCATAATCATGCTGCCGAGAATTACCATCAAGGTACCAAAATCTATCCAACTGGCGACGGTCGCGAAGCTGGGCTTGCGTCCAACACAAGCCATTATGCTTATGGCGACCATCGAAATGAGTACACAGCCAAAGCGGCGATCTATGTACTCCGAGATGATCAAAGCGTACAGAGTGATGATCAGGATCAAGGTGTATATCACTCCGTATTCGGTTTCCACCGGAGAATTATTTAAAATCATAAGCAGGCCCACAGGGTACGCACTCTGGCTCTCCACCGAAACCACCGACTCCGCAAGACCCCATTCCGCAACGGAAATTGGCTCGCTCTCCGGATATCCATAGGGCTGGTCCGACGGGGAGACCTGCAATAAGACAGCGACCTAAATAAAATGTTCAAAATGTTTTCTTTGGATTACAGTCAATGTCTTCATCACATGCGAGTACTCGCTAATATTCGACGACAGGTACACTCTCCAAGAGTCTGAGCGCACAAAGATCTTTTTAAGAGTGGAATCACGCCACTCCACCCGGACATCAACGGCGGCATGATCTTTTTTGAGCTGTTTGTCTGTATAAGCCTTGTTAATGGGTCCTTTGAATTCTACGGTGACGACATCATGCGGAAGATGTATCTTCTTCAATACAATTTCGTTTGGCATTGATACAATCATCATCTCCTTAGTCTCCACATCTTTGGTAAGACTCGAAATGACGGCTATGAAGGCCCAAAGGACCAGCAGGACCGTCATACGGATAATCGAAGAGACATAACCGCGCTGGAATTCCGGCATAAAGCTTAGAGGCTGCACTGCGTTAATTTTTTTAACATTTGACTTGAAAAAGTTACAAGATAAACTCTGGGTATTTTTAATTGCTCGATATGACAAGTCTTACTGAGTTTGAATTTAAAACAAAATATTTTTTAGGGCATTTAATTGAATATCCTTTATTAGTATTATATTTAAATTACTTCTTCTGTAAAACCGTAATCATTACGTCTAAAAAGGATCAATTTTAAAAAAGTATAGAACTGAGAAAACCTTCCATTAATATCATGATTCGCTCTCATATCGGTTAGCCGACCTTAATGCATTTTCCTTAGCACCAAGTCAAAGCCGAGATTCTCGATTCTTTGGGCAAAGTGGAAATGGGTTTCTCTGAATTTCAATTTTCTGCACTTTTCCAAGGCAAAAACTTGTGGCAACATCTGTTGACCGCTCAACTTTGCCTATGATATGTGGTCTGTGCTAACCTAATAAGAGCAGGAGTAGGACTCAAGACCAGAGAACATTCCAATTTTTAGACAGCAAAAGGGAAAACTTGAGAAGAGCCACAGAGAGCCCGTAGTCCGTAGTCCGAGTTCAGTTTAAGTAAGTAGGGCAAAGTATAGTAGGTGAAAGCCATTTTCCCCCATTTCCCAGTAGACCATCAAAAATGTGTAGCCATGATATGTGGCGCTGGGAAAATGTTGCATGGCAATGCAAAACTTTTAATAATGCCGCAAAAAAAAGGAAGAAGGGAAACATTGTGAATAATGGCAAATCCAACAGACACAAGCTAGTGTGTGTGCAAAAATGGACAAAACAATATTTGATGCATGACAAATGTGGAGAAGGATTGTAGTTATTCCAGGCAAACACAAAGGGTGTCATTCAAGGAGGTTAGCCGGGCGTGAAAAGTTCTACAAGAAACACATAAAATATGTAGATTACGTTTCCCAGGAGCTAGAACCTTAATTTCCCATTTCAGATCTCTGCAATCTACGGGTAATTTTTCTATTTTCCCCCTATCTCCGTGTGGCGGCACTTATAATCCACTTCGGTTTTCCCCACAATTTGTCGCCATCAACATAAATCTAAATCAGCTCTCTCGCTCTGCACGTGCCACACACAGATGTGTGAAGCTACCAAAAAAAAATCCGTAGCAATCTGTTACAAATTCCCACCTAAACATTTTTATTTATTTCTTGTTTTCGTTTTGCCTGCTTTTTTTTTTAATTCGCACAAGTGGGAGCGACGCAACTTTAAATGGCAGCGTTGTTAATTGGAAATGAAGTGCAGTACAGGGCAGAGCACGGCAGAACAGACGGTCTGAGATCCGCTTCGAATGGCAGGCAGCGTAATGAAAATGGTCACCGACCCATACAGGTGTTGTGAGTTGCCAAGGCAATTAAATAGAATTCTTTCCCTTTCCAAACACACACACATTCCCGTGGCACAACACATTAATTTGTATGACTGAATTGTGTCTGGAATTTTTGAGCGAAGAAAGAGTGAACATTTTGCACACTGGAAAAATAACGAGCAAATTGGAAAGGGATAGGAAAAATCAGCAGAAAATCAAGCTAGTCTCTTTAGTACCTTAAATTTATTGCAATAAACTTCAATTACTTTGGTTATAATTCAGTTATATTGGAAAGGGATAAACAAATCAGCAGAAAATCATACAGCTCAACTCTTTACTTTATTTAAAGCTAGTTTCTTTAGTACTTTAAATTTATTGCAATAAACTCCAATTACTTTGGTTATATTTCAGTTATAATTCTTCCTTTGCCTTGTATCAAATTTTATGCCAGCTTGTGCAATTTTCCAGCCTAGTTTTGTCATTTTTGTTCTCTGGTTAGTGTCCTTTCTGCTCCCATATACCATGTCCTTGCTTAATTAGCAAAACAAGAGGAAATGAGAAGGTGCTGTTGCCAAATATTCTGACCCTAAGCATCGCACAAATGTTGTCAACCGGAGGAGTCCTTCTAACCCAGAAGGACGACAGCTGGCCAAGCAGAGCCCTAACGACTTACGGGAACTGGAAACTGGGAACCCAGGATCCAGAGTCCAGGAGTCGAGGACGAAGTGTAAACCCGAAACCGAAAAACAAGACGACTGTCGGAATGGCAGTCACTTTGACAGTTCGAATGGCGCACGGGTCACGCCCACATTATGTCTGTGTATATTGTACACTGCGAATATTATGTGGGTGATGTGTCGTCTACATCGCACCCTTGCACATTTACACCCTTTTTAGAGGGGGCGTATTTCACGTTGCGACTGAAATTTGCAGCGGTGTCAAAGAGGCAGTTTGGTCTATTTAAATGTGATGTTTAACTTTTAAGTACGTCATTTGCATATTTTATTAAATATTTCTTTTGCTTAAGGAGGTGCTTTATTTTGGTATTTATTAAAAGTAATTTGCTTAAATCTATAATTCGGGATTTAAGCAGATTTTTTGGTTTTTAATTGGGTTTGGTGATTTCGATTTAAAATCGATAGTATCGATATTTATATATTAGCAAGCTAACTTAGTTAGATATTTATATTAAATTAGGATAAAATACTTGTATAAAATTATTCATTTTTCAGGAAAGAACCCAAGTCATATTTTCCAAACTTAAAAATTATTTCTATGACTTTTAGTAAAATTTTTAACTATAATATCGATTTTCCCTCGATAAGTTTATTGGTATGGCTTCATTGTTATACGAGATGTAACGAATAATTCCTTGTCCGATTTGTCACTCAGAATAATATATATTTATCTGTAGAACATGCTCAGAAGAGTATTTAAGCTTTCGCTGTCCACGCTGACACCCTCGCCTGCCATTATGTAATTGCGTTGGCGGCTTTTCCACCAAAGGTGGCCAAAGTATCAACCCGAAGCGGTCTGGAGGGGCCTAAGAATGGCTTAGGCTCCTTTCCAGGAGCTCATTACTAAATGCCACTGCAGCAGCAGAAGCAGTAGCACAAACAGCAGCAGTAGCAGCTGCTGTTAAACGCCTTTGAAGTCGATGGCTCAGTGGGCCAAAGGAATGCCAAAGGACCCAAGGAGCCCCAAGGACCCAAAGGGAGCTCAGCGGATCCAATGGTGCAGATGTGGATGAACGAAGGTGGCTATGGCCTCGTAAGTGGGCTTATTTGAATTTATTGTGGGAATTGCATGGGCGTAGCCGCGTCGCGTCGCGTCGCGTTGCCGCAGATCAAAAACAATAATTTACTTGATTTCACTTTTCGGCGGCTGCGTCTCCAATTTCCCCGTTTTCAAAGTTCAAGGGGGCGTGGCAAGCGGCTCAAATTGTGTGGAATTATGTAGTGGAACGGCGGGGATTATTATTAGGGTTGAGTCCCCCGGCTAATTGCCAAAGGGCTCTCTGACTCTGGCTCCTTGGCATTAGCTAATGAAAAGTTTGCCAATTTAAACGAAACCCTTCAGACTGTAAAGGCGTTCTGAGCTTATTTTATTTCACAAAAAAAAAAAAGAAAAAGCAAAAAGAATAAAGAATTATGTGCCATTTTTTGAGTACAGAAAATTGGCCAAAGTTCTGTTTGATATATAGCCCGCAATAAATTCCTTGAAAAATTCAATCGAATTTGTTTGTTTTATTCAAAAACTCTGGCGATAACATATGGCTTTTTCAGAATATTCTGCAAATAAAAAACTCTTCAGCTCGTTGACTGATTTACGAGCGTATGTACAGCAATTTTCTATGCAAAAGTTGAGCCACAAACTTTTCTGCCTGCATTATAAAGATGATAATCCCAGTGACAAGTAGTCCGTCCCTCAGCCTTCCCCTTTGGATTACCGACTCTCTCGGTCCAACTGACGTCATTTTGGCCAGAACAATGGCAGAAGCCAGTCGGGCACAAAAACTCTTCAGCATTTACACAAAGAAAATTAAATGGAAATTTATATGTAGAAATTATAAACTTTAAAAAATTTAATTGGGAAATTTACTGTTACTTAGCCTAGGGATTATGATGAAAAATATTAAAAATATTATTTTTCCAATAATAAATAAATGTATAAGTAATGTATTTTAGAAATTAATAATTTTTTTTATCATTCTTCTATGGATTTTGTACTAATTTATTATTAACAAGAAAGGAAGCTAACTTCGGCACGCCGAAGTTTGTATACCCTTGCAGATTCCAATTGTATAAATTATAATCTATCCCATTATAATATAATATATACTACTAAATATACATACAATATTTACAGTTTTACATTTTTTTACATTTTTTCACATTTTTACATGTAAAGTAAAATGTAATTTTTCTCCAC
>VNJS01016765.1:0-10655 GCA_008042575.1 Drosophila watanabei | reverse complement strand
TTTCGACATTTTGCATTCTTCTTGTGATGTTAGGAAACCAAACTTAAAGCATAATGCCTTTGTTTTAGGTGTTTTTATCAAAATAAAACAAGCTCTTTTTTATGATGTTTTTCATCAAAATGATGAAAAATCGCATTTACGCAAAAATGCACGTGAATATTTCGAAATATTTTTTAGAATAGGTTAAAGGCTTGAAAATGTGATCTATTGGAACACTTCCTAAAGTTACTATGTTAACAAAAAAAATTTTAGAGAACTTTTAATTTTTTGGCCGTGGTTGTTGTTTTCAGAGAATCACCCATATTTGTTTATATATATTTTTCGGACATTTTAATTGCAGCCACCCCGGGCAAGGTGTACATTAATGGAGAGTGCATTGACTGCAACAAGCCCGACGACGACAAAAACATAATTATGGGTCCTGGAAAAATATCGGGTTCCATGTCGTACACTTTAACAACTGGAGCGATGGCTTTTGGAATTTTATATCAATTGCTTAGTTTAATCCATTTTTAATATATAAAAATAAAGAAATTTAATGTTAAAATCTATTTGCATTGCTATTTTGATATCTCAGTAATAAATATTTGTTTAATTTATGCATTTATGAGGATATAAAAAGGATCTTAATTAAACTTCTTTACGTTTAAAAATTGTATATTTAAATTTGTTTTTGTTAGTTTCGGTTAGTAAAAAAATATTACTTTCTTAAGACATCAAATCAATAAAAACTATTTTATATATTAAATGAAATTAATTGATAGAAAATTTATTATATAAGTTATTTTATTGATTTGATGTAAATTGTTTTTATTTAATTTAATTATCAAGAAAATTACGATATATTCATAGAATTTTACATTTCAGAATTCTGATACTATATTTAATATAAAATATACCTCATGAAGTTTATTTACAGGGTATATTTGATATTTGTATTCTCTTTTTCTCTTAATTGTAGGCATCTTAGATATGATATGATATGTTTTATATGAAAATGGCTATGACTAAATCTATTCGTCTGGTGGTATCGATAAAAAATTATTAAATATTGTATCGTTTCATAGACTCCTTAATTTGAAATTTAATTTAAATATTTTCCTTAATGAAAATCATTGCTAAGATGAATCATTTTACCTTATTTTAAATAAATTAATAAATAATATAACAAATATAAATACCTCTTTCATCTTTCAAATTAAATATATTATCTTGGAGCAATATATATATTGCGCTGGTGGGAGCTGCCCCATCTATATATTTGGATTAATTGTACATTTAATCATTGATTATTACACGCTTGCACTTTTTATATAGTACCTTGCCTTATCAATGGGAATATTTGATTTCCTGGGCGTTTCCAGCTTGAATTTGACCTTGCCTTTTCACCTAGTTAAAGATCGAATTCATAATCAAATTAACATGTGCAGGGAAATTCCTTTCCCCATATTTCAAAAGAGCCTATAAAATAAGTTCGTTTAAAGGTACTGCAATTAGTTGCATTCAAAACATTGCCATGAAGTGGATTTCAGTGATCTTTACCTTAGGCTTATTGGCCCTGGCCAGTGGTGAGTTAAAGCTTAATTTTTGAATTTATATTTATAATAATTTTATTTAACTTTATACAGCCTCCCCGCTGGTTCCTGGCAACGTTGTTATAAACGGAGATTGCCGAAACTGCAATGTCCATGGAGGTTAATCCTTGAATGCGGTTAATATTCAAAATAAATGTGACACAAAGAAGAATTTCTTAAACATTTCTGGGTTTTATTTGTGCTATTAAAAAATTTTACTTTGATCCTATAAAAACCTTAAAAAGCGAATTACCTTTTCAGGAAATTAAAATACCTTTGTTAAATCCAAACTAATATTCTGTAAAATATATTTACCATGCTCTGTAATAATGTTTATTTCCAAGTCCCATTCACTAAATAAATAACTTTTCAACAAATTTAATGGCTCAAAGAACTCATTTTATTTAATATATTTTCCACACTTTAGCATCAGCTTCCAGTTATTATTTTAAAAATATTTTATTAATCGCCTCGAACATTGCAAACCCTGCAATCGCCGTTGATGATCACATTGCCGGGGTTCAAAGGAGTGGCTGCACAAAAATTAAAGGATTCACTTAGTTTCGATAAAATATAGTATATTTTTATATAGCAAACTTACCGCTGGCCAGAGCCAGAAGGCCGAGAAGAAAGGCAACCGAAAGCAGCTTCATATTGCGATTGAATTGAGCGACTAATTTGCTGATCGGTGCGAACAGGTCGCTTTTATAGCTCAGAGATCTCCGATTGATTAGCAGCAAATTGCGCACTTTTTTCAATTAATTCATGGCATTTTGAATATAAAGGAATGTGTCATAACTTGATCTGAGTGGTAGCAGCGGAGACAGCACCTTATCCCGTTCTTGATAGCTTTTGAAAGATCTTAAGCTTTGATTTGAATTTGCATTCGGATCAACGAACAGTGATAGCTTCGAGAATCTTTTAAAAATTTCTCTGTGTATATTGTAACTATAATTTACATACATTCTTGTAAAGGAAATATAGTCACTAAATTGTTAATCAGTAATCAGATCAGATTTGCAATCTTTAATCTTATTTTCTAGTTTTCTGTATTGATAGTTGAAATACTTTTACACTCTTTGCTAAAAAAGTGTTTTAATTAATGTTCAAAGTATTTTAATACTACTAATAACAATAATGTGGTTATTATACTTTTAAAACTTAAAAAATTTTAAATCTAGTCCTCACATTTTTAATACAATATTATAACTAAATAAATAATTGTAATTTAGTATTTTATGTAATATATTTATATATCACCTTCCCCCTACAATATCTACCTAAAATTTCTAAAAGTTGATCCCTCTTAAAATAAATGAAAAACTATCTCTAAAAGTTTATCTAGCTAACACAAACTTTACAAAACTCCAAGGGGAATTTTCCAGGCTGAAATTTTAACTTGTTCAATGGCATGTGTCTATCCGCAAAAGGTAAATGAACGTGTTTGTGGTCGAATTAACTTTACCACGCAAAAGTTGTAGCGAGTGTGTGTGTGTGTTTTTGTGGGTTTGATTTTGTTTATAAGTAACAGTCGTGCTTGTGTGCACTGAAAAAAATAAGGATTTATAATTAAATTTGGAGGGGAAATGGGAAAATATCCTTAAAATGATAAAGAGGAAAGAAAATATTGAGTGTCATTTACAGAATTAATTAAAATTTAAGCAGAATGTATATAAATTATGAATATAAATTAACTTACATATCAGCGTTTAGTATAGCAGATATTTTATAATTTAGTGTATACAACATTTTGTATATATTTTCTATATTCCGGAAAACTTAACTTATTACATATTTAGCCCTATCAGTAACCGTTGAACCTTATCTATAAAGAAGTCTAATCTGATTTAACAATAAAAAATTTTTAATATAAGAAAAAACTAGTTATTTATATATAGTTATTTTTTATATATAAATAATTAGAATTTACATTACTTACAAGATTCATTTCTTAGCTTTATGTCTTTGAAATTTTAGAAATAAGTGTAATGAAAGCTGTTCTTTGAATAGACTTAAAATGTAATGCTTTTCTTACAGCTTTAATACTAGCAAAATTTTAAACGAACTTGTGAATTTGAAGGACAAAAAAATAGAGAAAAAAATTAAAAACAAAAAATTTTAATTTTATAAAGTTTTTTTTTAGGTTAAAATATTCTATAGCAATTTCGGATTTTGTTGATTTTTGTTTTATAGATTTTTAGGTCAAACCATTTTTGTCTGCTTTAGTGTTTCACCTAGAAAATGACCCTATTTTATAGTTATATATGTACATATATGTATAACTTTAATTTATTTTCGAGTGTTATTTTATTTATTTTACAAATTTAAAACATATTTGCGCTGTGCATGGGGCTTGGCGCACATGGCTGGCAATTAAGCCAATGGAGCATTAAAAACACCATCCGAGCGCCATGCAAAATGTGTGTTTTTTTATTTCGGATGCTGAGGGGGGGGCTTGAGGCGATTGTCAGCGCTTTTTCGGGGTGGTGGCTCGCCAAGAGGGGGGCGGGTAAGGTGGGAAAGGTGAAGGTGAATGGGGAGAAAGGAGAAAGGGTTCATCCAGCATCCCAGAACCACTCCCCTTTACTGGATTAGCGAGTTGGTGTTTTGTGCGCGAGTGCCGCCGCGTGTGCTAAGCGCTGCTTTTGCTGCTGCTTTTGCTGATGATTTTGTTGTTTTCTCCACATTTGTCAACGTAGAAGGCATTACGGATAAATGAACTCCGTCCGGATGAGTGTACCGGCGGCGTCGTTCGTTAAAATGTGTGTGTGTGTCCTCGGTTAGACGGACAGTCGACACGTGTGCGTTAACAATTTAATTACGCTGCGGTGCGGACGGCGACAGCTGCCACATGTCTCTCGAAAAAGTTAATCACTCTGTCGAGAGGGTATACCGGGTATTAAGGGTGGTGGAAGGGCGGCTTACGGTATTTGTGGCACGATTAAAGCCCCACCGTCGTGTGGCTAAATGCCTCAATTTACCTGCCCTCGTTCCTGGACTCAAGTGCTGGCTGGGAGCGACATGTCAAAGCTCTCAAGTTGTTATGTTTATGCTCTACTTCAATTAAATAAAAGACAAGCTTTGCATGGGGCCTAAGTCCTCACTGTGTATAAAGGTACAGGAATTGTGGAGAGTTTATTATTTAAATCAAGGAAAAATAAATAAATCAAGGAAGAAGGATGGACAGTTATGGCCGAAAATATACACATATTAATAATCGATATTTTAAGAATATTTTTAAATAGAAAAATTAATAGATATAATTTATATAATTTGAAGTTTTAATATATTCGATAAATTGAATTGAAATCGTTCAGAATGCACGAAAAAGTGACAAATACATAACAATAAAGTTTGTCGAATTTTTATCGATAATTTCGATACAATGTTACAAGGTGGAACAACAAGGTGGAAACATTGTATTAAAAATAGGAGTATTAAATATAGTAAAGAAACAAGTAAAATAAAGTTTTGTCGAATTTTTATCGATAATTTCGATATATTGTAACATAAAATTCTATATTAACAAAGTGAAAACATTGTATTAAAATATTGGAAATAGTAAAAAGACAAATACAATAAAAAATAAAGTTTGTCGAATATTTATCGATAATTTCGATATATTGTAACATAAAATTTTATACAAGGTGAAAACATTGTATTAAAACTAGTAGTATTAAAGATAGTAAAAAGTCAAATACATAAAAATAAAGTTTGTCAGATATTTATCAATAATTTCGATATATTGTAACATAAAATTCTATATGAACAAAGTGAAAATATTGTATTAAAAATAGCACAATGTAGTAAATATTAGTCTTATATAAATTAACTGTTGTTTGAAGATTTGATAATACAAATAAGTTTAGGATATATCGATATCAATAGTTAATTAATAAGAAAGAAATCGAGGATCTCTATAATCTCTGTTTGGTTTTTGACAAATAATAAAAAAGCAAGTTAAATGTTAAAATATGTTTTTCAAAATTGCTATTCCTTTTTTTACAGAAAAAAATTCGATTAATACAAGTGTACAATACTTTCGATATGTTTTAAAGCGCGATATTGTTGCCAATGTATTTTGCTAAATCTATCTTTCTTTTATAATTAGTAGAATCCAAACAATTCATTTGATTTTTTCTAACTAGTTTATCCCACAAGGCTTCTATCAATAATTTTTGTAAACTTTTACTGTATTGTTAACCCCATTATTTCCTTTTCTTCAGTTTTTCCCTGTGTGCACTTACCATATATTTATGTGGAATGGCCAACTCCTGCTCCTCCTGCAGACCCTGCAATATAATGGCTTTCTCGGCAGCTGCGCCTCTATTAGTTTACTGTCAACCTGTGGCGCCATGTGGGGGCGCATTTGGTGAGTGGGCGTGGCAGTGAAGGTGACTGGAAAGCAGTGTTCCCGAACATGTGTGCACTCCGTTAGTTGATTGCCTAAGCGTCCGTGCTTGCGGTTACATTCTGTTGATTTCCAGTTGCGCTTTTCCCCCTTCTCCTACCTCTTATATTTTCCTATTTTTTATTTTTGAGCTGTGGTTAGTTTTATGGCTCTCACCATTCGGTTTTATGATGCAACCAACTGTGTCCTTATTCATAAACTTCAGGTTCTTGTGGGGCTTTTTTTCCTGCTGCTGTGGATAACCCATTTTGTTGCATTCATTCGGGCGCAAAGGGAAAACATTTTTAAATACCTGAGCTTAGTAGGGAAAGAGTTTGATAGCATTTAAAAGGTTTATTAAATTTATAAATTCCAAAAAGAACAAAAAAAAATGTACACGTCTTTAAAAAATTGTATACTTAATTTTAACGTTTAAATAAAGTAAAGTATCTTACATTCAAATGTGTTTAATAAGTTACTTTAACAAAAATATACAAACTGAACCTATGAAATAGTAAATTTAAAATAAATACTTACCCAAATAAATATATTTCTTTTGTTTTATAAAACTGAATTTTTTAGGTGTTTATATTTAATGTTAAAATTGTACAAATATTTGACACCAAATATTATTTCTTTTTATATTTTACAAACATTTGAAAACTTTTTACAATTTTCGGCTTTTAAAACTATTAAAAAATGCATTTAAAAGTATGCAAATAAAAGCGTTTAAGTGTAAATTTGTGTTTTTTAAGTATATAATATTTTCTACCATAAAAGCCTTCTGTTCTATTTTATAAACCTTTGTAATATCATAAGCACTCTTCAATATTTTTTTAAAAGATGTTTATGTTTTTCTTAGTTACAATTTTAAACAAGGGAGTAAAGTAAGTTAATAATAAATAAGTAATCACAGCTTTTATTTAAAATATCAATTGTATCCAATCTATTTCTCTGATTACAAGCTTTTATTCATATTTAATTAAAATATAAAGCTTCTCGCTCTGCTTGTAATGAAGGTAATTACCTAAAAGAACCGACATGCCCTCGAACACAATTGGATTCGGGTCTCCGCTCTGTTATTCGTGGGCATTATCCCCACAAAGTTTTCCATCAGCAGCAGCGTTAGAGGTCTGACCCTTCCTGTGCCATCAAATGGCAGCATGGCAGTCAACACATTTTGCTTGTGCCGCCACGTGAGCAAAATTGCTAATCAACTGAGGGATGAAGCCCGGCACAAGGACACGAGGGACTGGGCAGGGACATGGCCTTCCATGTTTGAGTGGTGACCCCCCCAGTTATTGCGGGGAGTGACAACTCATCATTCCGGCCCTGTGGACGACGGCTTTAATGTGTTTAAGCGTTACGAGCATGGACAAACATTATTGTCTCGTGGGAATCGGCAAATTGGTGCTGAGTGCAAGTCCAGGGATTGGCATTCAAGCCGTGGAAGTGACACTTTTGTAAGCCATCTCCCTCAAGCCACTCATTCTTCCATTTCTTACTAATGGAGTTGAGGGTGTTGGGTGTTTGTTTGTGGGAAATGTGGATAATGGAAAAAAATATATATATAAATATGAAGCAAACAAGGACGCATCTGTCAAAAAAATTTATTTTTAAATCTTACTTGTATGGGTTTTAATGTGTCAGAAGTGGAGGAACTTGTCACTAAAGGTGCTGGTGATGTACTTTAACTTTGAGAAGTTTAGTAAAATATCACAGCTAGTTATTATACTTCTAAAGTTATCTACGGTTTGTATTAAAAGGAATGCAGATATATTTTAAATCGACTTTAGTGGATTTTTAAACTGAATTTACATTGAAAATGGGTTATAAAATAATTATAGGCATACTTTATGATACCTTTTTTATTGATTCAAAAACTATGACTGTTTCTAGGATAGTTTCAATGCTATATTTATTTTTGTCAAAATATTTTATTAATTTTATTTTATTTCTAGTATTTCATTTATTTATTTTCATCAATCGAATTGCTTACAAAATTCATCCTACAGCTTAAATTTAATGCTGCGCAAAATGGGAAACTTTTCGCCGGCACACTGACCACGAACATCATCCATGGTCAGGTCATGGAAGGCCACACCGCCTAAACCATGGAGTCGGGCGAATGCAGCCTTATTTGCCGCCGTCGAGGGATCCTCGTAGCCCACCCAGAGGCCATTCTCCCCCTTGTCATCCGCCGCTCGATAGGCATAGACGCCGAATTTCTTGGTGGGATCGCCCACCTTGCGAAGATGCGGCGTCTCCCGATCCTTCGGCTGCTGCTGCAGTAGCTCGCATATCTCCGGCCAACTGAGGTAACCAGCGGTACTGCCCGCCAGTGCAGGACCATCCGCCTCGGGTATTGGGGGATAGCCGGTGATGCCCGAGTTCCTGGTCATGACCCAGGAACGACCATAACTGGTCACTCCGATATGCAGCTTATCGTAGTTCTTGTCTGCTGTCGCATTCATCCAATGCTCCATCTGATACTGGACATTGTGGCTGGGATCCCGGTCATACATGGCTTGCAGGGGTGCTGGAAGATCGGCCACCTTGGGATCCCGTTCTGGGGTCTGGAAGTCATACGTGGCCAGATTGACAAAGTCCGCATTAAGCAGCACATTCGGGATATCAATAAAAACTAAGGGAAGGAAGTTGATAAAAGGTTGATGTATATTTAAAATAAAGTTAAATTCCTCAACTCACGTTCGGCGGAAACATGCGGCAGCATGGTGAGACTGAGCATCTTGCGAGCCCGACTTACATCCGATCTCAGCTCTCCCATTAAAGCCGCAAACTGTTCCTTGTGCTCCGCGGCCTTCTCATCCACCGAGGTGGAACTAAACCAGCCACGGAATCTGCCCCAGGCCCGCTTTAGGATGCCCTCCTGCGGCTTGGGTTTGTTTTTGGGAAACTGCCAGGCCAGATCGATGCCATCGAAGTCGAGTCTATTAAGCTCCGACATGACACTGGCCCTAAAGTTGCTCCTGTGCTCCGGCTGTTCCAGCAAACTCAAATACTTGCTAGTATCCGGCACACCTTCGCCGTTAATGTCCCGATCACCGCCCACGGAGAGCAGGAACCGGACATGGCGGAATTTTCTGCGGAGATCGCTGATGTGATTCCCACCGGGCAGATCGAAGGATGTAATTTTAAAAGTCTCTGGATCGATGCCTGCATAACCGTAAACCAAAAAGTTGCAGAAATTCAGGGCAGGCTCCAGTTCTGCCAGTGTTATAGGTGCGGGGCCTTGGGCAAAAAAATAAAGTAGGTTACTTCGTTAGAGATAACCCCATGATCCATCTGTCATGTAGAGATTAAATAGCAAACAACTCACTTTGAGGCACCAATCTTGGTGTATCGTAGAAGCATACCAGCTTTCCCACCTCCGCAGAAATTGTTTGGAAAATGGCAAAAAAACTGCAGAGCAGAAAACCCGTAGTCAGGTTTTTAGTGAATAACATTATGCTGTCCGAGCGACTATTCAGCTTTAAGTTAGATCAACAACTGATCGCGAGTAATCTGTCTTGTTTTGATGAGCCAGAGTCAAAGCTTTGCTAGGAAAAGCAGGGCAGATAAGAATTTAATGTGATTACTAATCATTGTATTGGTGATTTGAGGCTGTTCTATTGCGATTTTTTTGTTTATTTTTTTTTCGAAAGCTTAACAGCTTAAAGCTTAAGTTTAAGAGTTTTAATCAATTAAATATGCTTATGCTTTGTAATGCGGTTTAAGATTTTATTATTCTAAAGCAATATACCTAAGACAACAACCTCTAAAAAGGTGAGATCAAAGCGGCGAGTAAATACGACTTCATTGAGAGCAGAACAACGAGTAAAGATGGTGACATTGAGTTTAGAATAACGAGTATTAAAAGTAATGCGACGATTGATAAGTTTATAATAACACGGTGGCAAAGAAAACGAAAGAAGATAAACCTAAGCAAGCCAATACAGAGCGATATATTAATATTTATATATTATTTCAAAAATACATATTTTATAGGTACAATTTTAAATTTTTATTAAGTAAAAACTTGGCTAATGAATAATTTTCCTTGAGTTGCGGACGTAATTTAGAATAACTCCCAAGAAAACAATTATTAAAAGTGGAAGAAACAGATCTACGAGTAAAAACAACGAAAATCTGAATAGAACAACGAGTAAAGATAACATTAAGTGAAGAGTGACGAGTAAACGTGGCTCAAAACGCCGAGAAAGAAAACTGGCCAAAGCAAATCAACGGCAAAATTTATAATTTATTAATTAAAAAATTTTGTTAATAATTTATTAAAAAAAATATTCCCGGACGCATTACTATAGACCATTGTAAGTCAGAATAGTTCTAAAAATTAATCTAAAGGTATATCATTAGGCGTTCAATCAAATAAATCATACATAAAAGTTCTTAGTATTGAATAGGAATTCCTCAAGCTGTAATTATACAATCATTACTGCATATTATTAACATAATTGTAAATATAACTACAAAACCACATTTAAGTCACTTGAGATTTTTCATGTTTATATTTAAAACCCGATTTAGCAAAGGATTATCACCCACCGAGCTGCAGTGATGGAAAGCCTTGCTTAAAAATTTAGAGCGGAAGTTAAGCAACGTTTTTCACAGCTCTCATGGGATGGCTTTATTTTTCTGCTTCAACGGAAAATTGGAAAATTTCCGTCGTC
>VNJS01016763.1:0-13337 GCA_008042575.1 Drosophila watanabei | reverse complement strand
ACGCAAATAACAGCAGCTAACTGGGTTGCATTGTGAATTAGGTTGCACAGAAAATAAGATTGGTTTTAAAGTTTAATACAAGTGAATTGGTTTTGAGTGTTAAATAGGGTTAAATAATTATTTAAAAAATATATTCAATTATTTTAAATGTTTAAAGTACATTAAACCACAAACAATAATAATAATAAGAATAATAAGACACACACATATCGTAATATATTTCCTCTTTTTGAAGGTTTGACTTGATTGAACTTTGACTTTTAGCTGATTTTAATATTATAATATTTGTAATTTTACACTTATATATATTGTTATATTTAGTCAAGTCTTAGTTTCTGTATTTTGAAATAAAGACGGCTGTAGACCTCAAACTAACCTTAGTATACTCAATAATTTAGTAATAAATTTAAGTATTTAAATATTTCATAATTTCATAATAGATAATTTATTATTTAAAAAGCTCAATGGATTTTTTATAGATATAAAAGCATTACTTCTGACATATCAAATATATACCACGAAAGTTATACTGTTAGACAATTCAATCTTTGATATAAATAAAAGATTTCATTTACTTCTAAATAAAGTACCATAACTTGTATTTAAATTTTTAAACACATGAAATACAATACAAGTATCTCCAAAAATATCATATTTATTTGTAATATTTTTGCTTTAAATTAAGATTTTATTTTCAAGATCAGTATTTAAATTTTTAAACACATGAAAAACGACACAAGTATCTCAAAAAATATCCAATTATTTTCTTATTAATTTTTGCTTTAATTTAATATTTTATTTTCAAGATCTAATCACTATTATTTTCTGTGTATTTATCAAACAGTTTCTAGTTAAGCACAGAGTGGCAGCTAAGAAACAAGTGAAACTTGTGTTCAACTTGCAACCAGCAGCTGTGGCACAGAGACGCCACAGTTATTGTTGTTGTTGTTTAACCCACCTAAGACACCCCGCACCACCCCGCTCCTTCCACTTCCTCCTCTTCTACAGTTTCCCCAGCTCTAAGCTTCCAGGGAATTATCCCCCTTGCCTTGGGAAAACAAAAGCAAAAGTGTCACCGCTTCGACTTCACAAGTATTTTCATTCCAAGCTGAGGGACAAATTTCTAGCTAAAAGATTGTCGAGCAGCAGTAGCAGCTGTCAACACATATTTGTTGGCTAATTAAATGAGAAGAGGGGCTATCGCGAAGGGAGGGAACTCCACCGAAATTGACTATTACAACTTGGAGACAAATATATAAAAAAAAAAACAAGACACAAGAATAAACCTTGAGAAGAGCGACAATATAAATTTCCTTTGATTACTCGCTGTTAGTTACTGTTTACAGAGAAACTTTACAAGTAAAGTTTAGTTTTGTTTTGTTATTTCTTCTTTTTTTTTTGGTTTTATTTTCTGGGTTATTTCCTGTAAGATAAGTATCTTTTAATGAGGAACAAGATGAGTATGACATTAAAAATATATAAAATGTTATGCTGTGATATTTAGGTAAGATATACAAGCAAAAAATAATTGTTTGTAAATAGTTTTAAATAAAATTAAACCTTAAAACCTTGTAATATAAATTCTCAGAGGTCTTAAGCTTGATAAAAATTCTGTAGTCAGATTCTTAAGCTCTATAAATTCCCCCATTTTCCCCAACCAACTTTTCTTGAGAACTAAGCATTTGTGCATTCAAAGCTATGCAATTTTCATCCTTAAATCAGCATATATCGCTCCAAGCCTCATACATATAGTACATTCCTCAAAATATCCAAATGAAATTGACATTTCAATTGCAGAGAGCCGTAAGAGTGAAAAAGCAATGTGAATAATAACAAAATTTGCATGCAATTGATGCTGCCAGAGCGTCAAACTCAATCATTTTCGGGCGGAAAAGGGAGCCAAATTCAAGATAGAGCAGGGGGAAAGGGGACTTTTGACAGCCAGCTTCGAGGCTAAAAAAAATAAATAAAAAAATATACAAAGACTCCTGCCTTGCTCCGCGTTGCATGTGAGAAATGCTTTTGAAATGTGCGCCACGTACGCGTTGCAATAAGAAATAAAATCAACAGAAAATCGGTTTTTATTGAAATTTGGTTTTATTTTTTCTGTGTTGTGCCTTTTGCAAATACAACAATAATAATAAAGGATAATGGGCGGCAAACATTTTGCAGCGATTTGTTAAACAGAAAAATGCATAAAGCATGAGGAGAAGTTATTTGAAATCGGAGCAGGGTTTGGCTCTTGAAGGTTTGATCGATTGAAAAAAGGTCAAGGTAATGGTTGAAAATTAAGGGAAAATCTTTCCTAAAAAAAAAGAAAATTGATGAAAAATGTAAGATATTTATTAAGATAAATTAACTGGACAGGAGAATAGATAAATAATAGTTTGCATATTTCTACAATAAAATCTCTTCTTCAATTAAAAATAAATATCATGGCAATTCAAGTTACTTCACCTTCAATTTATCAAATCTAAAATTCACTTCAATGTTGACCTCATGCCAAAAAATCAATTTGAAAATGATTTCCTCTCCGTTTGCCCTTCGGTTCCGATAACTTACAACTTTGGAAATGGAGGAGCCTCCATTGATTGAGTTATAAATAGTTGAGTCGTTCGTTCGGGCCATATGAAAACTACTACACCGAGCGCCCAATTTGCAATAAAATGCAAGGCAGCCACGTGCCGAGCCCAGTAAATATTCCCTCTCCGCCCTCCTCTCACTTAACAACTTGTCTGTACCCCCCTCTTACATCCCATTGCGACGCCCCTGTTTCCTTCTATCTAAACGTTCCGAGTTGATTGCACTTGTTTGCCATTCTCTGAATGATGTCTGTCATGTAGGAAATGAAACAGGAAACGTAGACAGATGCAAAAGCGCACAGAGAAAGAAATAAGCAAAATATGTCATCATTTTTAATAGTTTTTTCTGCAAAAAAGTATAAAAAAAAAAAATGTGAAGATAAACATGGTATACGAAATATAAAATCTATTTTTTTGGGAGCAACAAAATAAAGGACATTTATGATTGGTTAAAAATAAAGAAGTATGGAAGCTCATTTTGGGAAGTCGAATTTTATATACGATTGCACTAAAATCTGTCATAACTATGTAAAATTAGGTTTATTTTAATTCGGAAAGCTTTTCTATGCTTGTTTTTTAGGTTAAAAAATCCGCATTATAAATTTAAAATTAAAAAAATTAAAATTTGTTGTGAATTTTTGACAATTTTAACGATATAACCCTTTATAAAATTAAAAAAAATATATATGTTTCGTCCAAACAAGGCTAGATCGATTCGGCTATTGATGATGATGCTGATTAAGAATATTTATGATTTAAAGGGTCGGAATTCCTTCACTTCGTTGGAGGCTTCTGACTAATTATATATTACCATGCAAGGGTATAATTAAACATCGTTTTTGAGAAACACAACAAAGCCCCCAGATATGAACTCAAAATATATGCCATGTTTTGTAATATTGTACAAAATATTAGGTCAGACTAAAAAATATTTGAATTTAACTGTTTACCTTTTGTAGGATCACTGTTAATGTAAAAAACCCAAATTAAATAATAAAAACAATAAAATTACATTGCTGCTTGTTAAGCTTAGTTTCTTTTACTTTAAATAAATTTGACCTTATAAAGATCTGCATCTTAGATATATAATGTTAATCCTTATTACTTGTCAAAACCACAAAGTTGTGTTAATAGATTTCCCTCATCAAATTTATCACAAATAAACCTTATATTAAAATCAAACTCAATCTTATTACCTCCCCATTTCTTTCTCTGCATATCGCTCGAAGCGTTGACAACAAAGTCGCGCCTTCGCTGTGCTTCTTTTATTTCCCCCCTCCCAACCCCCGCTTCATACACCCACCTTTGGCAATTTATGCATATTAATAGAAAATTTGCATATTGGGCAAGGTGTTACAGCAATTGTGGTTGTTGTTGCCGACATATGGAATAGCGATTTGCAGCTGAGGAGGAGGAGGAGGGAACCCCTGGCTGGCTCTGCTCTATAACGCCCACTTCTCCCAGACTTCTTCATTATTATTATTATTATTATTATTATTGCATTACGAAATTCACACGCAGCCAAGCGAACACAACAAAAAAAAAAAAAAGTGAGAAATACAGAGAAATCATGTAGGCTGATGGAAATGATGATGATGGATAAAGCGAGATGGTACAGATATACATATTGGTCATCTCCTTGAGCATTAGATTCCCAGACAGCCCACGGCCTATTGGGTGTCTAATGAAGTTGAACCAATACGAAAATGATTGGGAAATGCTAAAAAAAAGAGATAAATATGAGAGAGAGAGAGGGGAGAGACCGTGACATTTAAGACTGCATCGAATCGTATGTGACAGTTTGGCAACATAAAAACCAGACCATAAAACCACCTCTTCCTTGACTTTATTTTTTAGCTGGCAAATAATAATGCAAATGTCAAATGCGCCAAATATGGAAAACATATAACAAAAGGTTCTAAAAAAACCAGAGAGAAGGAACTACAACAAAGCAAATATCGAATCTTTCAAAGGCACTCAGCACGTGCAGTTGCCATCGCAATGAATACGTACATAAATTATAAATGCCGACAATTCACTGAGAATATTTATTCATTATTTATTCCTATATATTTTTCTATTAAACATTCGCTGCTGGCAGATTGACCCTCCTTTTTTGCATGTATGCTTATATATATTTCGGCCAAAATTACAACATGCAACTCATGCATTTTTACCATTGCCTCGGGCTGTTTAAAACTGCCACACAAAATGTTGAACAATTCACGGTTGCCATAAACTTGCTACATTTTGTACATGGTGACACAGAGCGTGGGCCACATCGATCATTCTGGGTGGTATTTATTTATTGAAAGAATAAATTGAGCACAGAATTGGCGCTTGAGATATTTAATATATTTTTGCAAAGGTCGCAGCAAAAGTTAATCTTGCATCACTTTATATTTCACGGTTTAATCACTTTTTCACAAGAGTCTTGTGATTAATTACCGACACAGAATCACTCGCCAACAAACCAAAGTAAATCGAGGCTTTCCCTTTAAGGACAACTGTTTAAATTCAATAAATTAACGTGCCATATCAAACATTTAATTAATGACAATCATACCAGCGAACAATAATTCCACTTGAGCAGCCAACAACGGACACTGAGCGGCGGACAAAAAAAAAAAAAATAAAAATAAAACGGAGGAAAATGCGGAAAATTTTCTGCGAAAAGGATATTATATTTTTTTCCGAGGATTCATCCTCAACCCTCACCCGTTCGAGTTGTAAATATTATGAAAAACAGCGCTGGGACTAAAGTGGAAAATATAATTGTTAATAAATTCAGTGCAACAAAAAGGGAGAATAAGCCAAAGGCAAGCGAACAGTTGGGCTTTCGCGGCGTATACGTAATATTTTACGTAAAAAGAAATAAAGGATAAATACACAGAGAGTCGAGAGTCGCTCCGAGCGTCCTGCTGTGACAATAATCAAAGTGCCGTGTATATGTAAATATTTTAATTAAATTTTTATGCCACCAGTGACAACGTAAACTTTACGGATATAAAGATAGTTCAGCGTGGGTTAAGTGCAAAACACTTACGTTCTCGTGCTTGAAAAAGCAAAGCATTTTCAGCTCGCGAAAAACGCGTTTCGATGAGACCAATGATTGGAACACATTTGGCAGCTTCTTCAAGGCCACGCGTCGTCCATCCCGAGGATCTGTGACGGCCCTGGAAATTAGAAGAAAAAAAAAGTGAAATTAGATATATATATTATCAGTAATAAACTAAAGGTTATCAATAGGGTCTTTTAAAACTTTTAAAACCTTTAAAAATGTGTCTAAAAGTATGCAATGTTATTTGTTTTGTACGCTGTACAATTGTGTAGCCTAATTTTCGGCACGTTTTCAAGAGTTTTGAAACCCTAGAATTAATTTTCAAGTTAAAATATTGAAATAAACAAGTTTTTGATATGCAATTTTATTATTCCTCAATTTTTCTACTAAATTTCTATAAATCACTTGCATCATTTACAATCTTTAAAGTCATCTTATTATTTTTTAATCCAAATTTAATTACGTTTTACTGACCAAATTCTCTTGACACCTTCTCTAACTTATTGTTGAGAATATTCTTGTCTACGCAATGCTAATCTTTAAGTTCTCATTCACCGCTCAAGTGTCGCATTATAAACACATTCTCGGGAATGAGAATGTCGCTTTATATTCTCTCTCCACGGCAGACAAAGCCCAGTTAAAATCAGACAGACTGAGACAGCGACTGAGAAGCAAGCAAACATTCGATGGAGTTTAAAAGTTCGTTCAACTTTTCGCCTTGGCCAAATGACAATGCCAGCGTTATTTTCCTTTTGTTTTGCAGTACAACCCCTTCTTCTCACCGCCTCTTTTTCTCTCTCTTTCAGTCTCCCCAGGAAAATCGCTTTTCCATTCAGGCCTACAAAATGGCGCCTAGAAGTAGGCAAATTCCTATTGTCTCGCAATTGATAAACAACAGGCACGGAGACATAGACACAAAATTAGCAAATACAAACTGTGCGCAAAACAAAAAAAAAAGGTCAAACAACAGACGAGGCGAGTTTGGGGTTTGGAAAGAGAGGTCCGGTGTGTGCTCGGTTTTCGTTCAGTTTTTGGTTCATTTTTGGCTAAGGAGAAAATTAAGGAGCAGTCGCAGTCGCAGTCGAACACCGACACGACACTGAGGCGTCGGGCCAGCTTATGGAGAACTTTTATGATGCCATTGGCCATGGCTGTGTGTTAGTCAGCGTCCTGTTTTGTCTGGGCCCAAGTCCTTGTCGTCTGTCTGCCCGACGCTCTCCTTCCCTTTGGTGCAGAGGGAAAAAAAATTACCAACATTTGGTGAACCAAAGAAAGTTGCTTTAAGCATTTGAAAGTAATGGAATAAAAACTTAAATGGATTTACAAACATAAAGTTTTATTTTTTTATTGAAACAAAAAAAGAAAAGAAGTATGAAACCCGGGGAAATTGCCAAAGAAAATGTTGCTGGAAAAATGTTGTTAGGAACATGCTGTGCAACACTCTTAGAAAACAAATTAATCAAAGCTAAAAGTAAGTGAAGTTACTATTGAAATTAAATGAGAAAATACGCTAAATTCCTCTCGCTTTACAACAACAAAGAAAACTAAGCGAAATGCTCAAGAATATGTTGCGAGAAAAATATCGATAGGGATAATTTAAAGGTATTATTATTTAAATTAATATGATTTAAAATTTCAAACCCAAACATAATTACACTTGTATCTTAAACATTAATAGATACAAGGTATTATTATGCTGTTAAAGGATACTGTATCCTAACAGTATTTATTATTATTTCTAAAAAATTTTCTTGGTGAATCCTTTCCATTTTAATAAAATACCTTCAATAAAATATATTAATATAAAATAGATGAATATAGATTTCTTTTTTTTGCTGTACTTTATATTAATATAGATTTCTTTTTTTGCTGTAATTTATATTAATATAGATTTATTTTTTTTGCTGTATTCCTAGACATTCCATGAAAAATATTGTAAATATATATTGATATTTAAGTATTTAAGTCAAGACACACATTGTCATATATTTTGTTTCTTTGCGTGCTAATTTTCCTCCCATTTTCCGCACTTTTCCAGGCCTTTAGCCCTGTCTGTGCACAGAAAATATATATATTTTTTGTTATGGTCTTTGGTTTATTTTGGTACCCCAAAAACTGCGCAGCAGCATCGCTTGCCTCTCAAGTTACCAAGAAAAATTCCCTTTTCTCTCCCCAATTTTGTTTGGGAATCTGCTTGTGCTATGTGATAAGTTGAGGGCCGTAAATCTTTTGGCCCTGTTAGTTGGCCGACGACAGTTAAGCGTTCAAAATTATGGCAAATTTGCTGCAGATTGAATTGGTTTGTGCTCCGTGTAAGGCTATGTGTTCGAGTGTGTGTGTGTTTCTCTGATTGGATGAGTCAGCATCCCATTCGAGTGTAGCATACATCGGGGCGCTTTTTTCTCACAGGCGAAAAGCGATTTGCATGTCTGAGTCTGTGGAAATGAACGAATATCGTCGTCGTCGTCGTCTGTCTAGGCACAATGTCAGTCAGAAGTGTTAATGATAATGAGCAACGAAACGATTATGCTAAAATGCAAAACAAGACAACGAGAGAGCACAGAAAAAAAGAAGGCAGACAAATGGCAGCCTCTGACTGAATAAAAGGAATAATGACGCCAAACGACAAATGGTTGTTATGCAAAAGCGACATTTTGATATGTGAGTGAGCAATAAAGCCATGTCCGGGAAAAGGAAAATTTAAATCAAAACAAATGCATTGAAATTGATTGTTTTCAATGTATAAAGAAAATAAGCAACGAAACTACCAATTATTCAATTGTTATTCTCTGGGATGTTATTGAAAGCTAGTTAAAAAATTCAAAGGAAATATTATTTCAAATTGTGCTTTTTATTTATTATTAAAAGAAGAAAAAAAAAACATAAGGAAAGCTAGAATAATTGGGAAAACATGGACATTCAAATGGCAAATTCTTTTTGTTAAAATTTATGAAAAACTTAAATTAAGCACGAAGCAAGGCAGAGGAAAATGTTGACAAATAAAGTGACATGTTGCTAAGAACATGTTGAGCAATATTCATAGGTGCTGCCAACTTATTTTATAAGATTTCACTAAAAGAAACTACTTTCTAAAAAAATCAAAGATTCTTATAAAACTTTACTTAAATTTAAAAAAACAACTTCATGGTATATTTCCTATTATTAAATTTTCTTTAAAACACACTATAATTCATGACATTATTAACCCATTCTTTAAGTTAAAGTATAATTTTAATTTAAAAATTGCTCTTTAAATTTTATATAGGAAAAGTTCAAAAGATAAATTAATTTCTATTGAAATTTTTAAATTCTTCTCTCAACTAAATCCCTTCCTGGAATAGTTCCATAATAGACCCTAGGAACTCAGGCATCTCGCATCGAGATAAAGTCACACCCATTAATATTTCATGGTCATCTATCAAAGTCTCTCTCTCTCTCTGCGTCGCGAGAGAATGATCTGAAAATCAAGAATTCACTTTGTTTGCGTTGAATTGGGTTAAAATCAAAAATTGTTTACGGCTGGAGCCACAGAAAGCGACCAGATAAGACCACAAAAACATGGACAAATAAGTCGGATGCTGCGGAATGATAAAAGGCGGCAGACAGAGAGGCTATAGCTATAGCTCTAGCTAGGCTAAACAGAGAGGACTATAGCTAGGCTAGACAGAGAACGCATGACGATGATGGATGACAAAATGCAGGCACGTCTGTCCATTGTGGAGGAGCTGCGTGTGTGTGCGTCCCCGCTGGCCATCCCTTTTGATTTTGCCCCACCCCTCCCAAAACGAATTTTCCCCCTCATACCGCTCCCATTTTCCCTTTACATCATTTGCTGCTGCAATTTTTGATGTTGCTTCTTCGCTGCTGCTGCGTTTCAATGCCAGTTAATGGGAAATCATTTATCATGTGCGTGTCTTCGGTGCCAGCGTAAAAGGAGAAGAAAGGAATATATATAGTATATATATTCGAGGCGAAACAAAAAGTGCCAGAACTAAATGATAATTACCCGAGACATTGCACTGAAACGAGACCTAAACGCACCGAGAGAGAGCTCAATAATTTATCATCTTTGACCCGAGAACTCGCTCCGACTGACCGTCCTTCAATTTGCGACGGCCTCTCCACTCTACTTGAAAATTTGTTATAGTTTCCCTATCCCCAATATCTGAATGATCGGAACCAACGGAATAGAATGGAAAAATGAAGGAACCCATCTTCAGTCTCCAGGTGCTCTGTGTGTGTGTGCGCATTTCGTGTTCAAGTGCTTGGAATCGAATCGCATCAAAAAGGGGTTATGGAAAAGCACAGCGAGGGGAAAACTCTGGCCGGAAAATGGAGTGGAGAGAGGGGGTGGGCCGGGCGAAAGCGTCGGAAACGCCAAAGGGTGGAAAACTTGAAATTGCCATTTCGATGCTCACAAAGTTTGGTCGTCGCATTCTTATTTTATTTCTGCCATCTTCCTTTTCCGCTTTATTTTTTTCGGTGATTCCACGCCGCAAACAAATTCAAATATCCTTTCGATTGACTCTTGGCCAGTTTGAAGATGTCCTGCCGGAAACTGTTTTCTATTTAGGGTATATAGGTTGTGGGATATTTCTTATTGTGTAGAAATTTGTTTCTTTAAATAGTTTTTTGTATAAAAATTTTAGGGAAATAAGAATGGGCTTCTTTGGAGTAGTTTTAAATACAGAACTATTTTCTTTTAAAACTCATATTTAATATTTTTTTAAGATATTTCAAATTCGTTCACATTTTATATTATTTCACTTTACATTCCTTTTGGATTCCTTAAGCAGCTTAAGCCGAAAAAAAAAGAACTTTTCAATGACTTTTCGGGACTCGGACCTCGCCTGCGGGTCACATCTGCCTTAACTTTACATTATTATTTCATTCCTTTTCCATTTTGTTGCATTCTTTTATATATATGTATATGTATATGTTTGTATATTTTTTGAATACAAAAATTGATGTTTTTGGACCCGTTTTTTCGGAGGCGTTGTGAGGCAGCAGCAGCATCGCTATATCCGAGCTTGCATAATTTCATTTTTGATTTCTTCTGACACTTTGCACATGCTTTTTGAATAACTCATCACCTTGTGCACTCATCATCAAAAACATTCTCATTCTTGGGGCTCAGCCCAGGCACTCCTCCTCCGACTCCATCTCCTTCTGCAGCTTCATCCTCCGCCCAGAAAAGCTGATCCATCCAAGTGAGCATTTGTGCCTTTGGGCCTTTAACTTCCTGCTGCTGCTGCTGCTGTTGCTGTCGTCGTCGCCGTCGTCTGACTGCCTCTTTTTTTTTCTCCTTCCAGAATCGTTCGTTCATTGAACCCTCGACATTCTGGTCTCACTCTCCTCTGGTATTTTTAGCGTATTTACTGTATTTTTAAGCGAGAATTTATTAAAGGGTTTTGCCAGTAAATTTATGTTTTTTTTTTTTTAGTTTGGTTTTAAGCAAATTGCTTGCTAGCTTACATTCCATCATTTAAGTCCTCAATTACTAATTGCACTTTTGTCATAATTATAGCCTCATTATATATGCCATGTGTCAGCTGATGATGGGGGCGGCGGCGGCACAATTCGCATTTGGCCTGCGTGTAAATTACTAATTCCTGCCGTTGTCCTGACACCGCTTTGATTGTCCCTGTCACTCACTCGCTCGCACCATTTATCTCTATCTCTGTCGTGCAGGCAGGGGAGCTCCTCTTTGTTTGCTCAGCGATGTGCTGAGCCAGCCAATTGTTGTGCTGATGTCGGCATTTCTCAGTCAGTGTCCATTATTTCGGTCGGTCACCGGCAGAGAATAGCGAATAGAGGCTAACAGCAGAAGTGCAAAATCATGCGGGTGTGCAGGTCACAAAAAGTATTTGAAATAATTTAATTTGAGAAGTCAATTATTTTTAGTTAACAACTGTTACTTTGTGGGAAGTAGAATAGCTTTGATCAGATAGTTTATACTTTTTAAAGCTTCAAGAAAGCTTAGGATCTCCAGATCGCAATCTAAAGTGGACTCTTTGTACTACAAATATTTGTTTTTTATTTTGAGAAATAAATTATTTTAAGTTATTTAGAAGTTAACAACTGCTTCTTTGTGGGAAGTAGAATAGCTTTGATCAGAGAAATAAATATAATTTGAGAAATAAATTATTTTAAGTTATTTAGAAGTTAACAACTGTTTCTTTGTGGGAAGTAGAATAGCTTTAAAAAGTAAGTAGTTCTTACTTTTTAAAGCTTCAAGAAAGCTTAGGATCTCCAGCTCGCAGATCTAGAGTGGTCTTTTTGTACTACAAATATTTGTTTTTTATTTTGAGAAATAAATATAATTTGAGAAATAATAAATAATAACTCTATATATTGTTTCTAATTTCAACTCATTCTATTCACTTTTGTCGCCTGTCTTGCATATACAATATGAGTCATGTTTTGGGCCAAGTTTTCCCCTGATGCCACACATACAGCAACTAATTCGCATGTTTCAACCATTTCGCACTGTTATAATTATGGCAATATAGTATGCCAATAGCAGCGGGGAATTCTAATGCCTATATCCGCACAGCTCTCTCTCTCTCTTTCGCACTCGCGTCTCTTTGCATCCCTGAATTTCTGGTTTGTTGCGGAATACGCAACATTAATTGCAACATTTTCGCTGTTGTTAATTGACTAATAACTTTTGGGGTGTATTCCTTTGGGGGAAAGGGGGGCAGAAACTGGGAAGAAACAGAAAAAGAGTTGGGGTAAAACTGACACATGCATGCACACACTAGCTAAAGCAATTAGGCTTAATTGAATTTGATTATTTAAATATATATGTATTAAAGCAACAACAAAAAACGAGAAATACATCAGGAATAGCTTTAAAAACTCGACATCAAATTAGATCAGTTTGGTGGGAGTTTTTACAGTGAAGATTCTTTAGCAAGAACAAATACAAATAAGGGATTATTTACATGTATAATTTTACATCTTCTTAGTGCTTTTGGAATAATTAAATGTTTGCGGATTTAAAATCACTTACTATTTTATCTAAAAGTATCCAATAAAATATATTAATTCTAAAGTGTCATTTATAACGGAAATCAAAAAATTAACAATCAGGCCTGCTCCGGTTATCGAAATCGAAAAATTTTACCGATTTCGATTTTGGCAAAAGGGATCGGTACTCCCGTTCTCTTTATCGTAAGTAAAAAAAAAACATTTACTTTTCATTTCGGCCAGTAGTAGTAGTAATTAAATATTTTAATGATTTGACTTCACTTTATTGGGTGCCTAAAAGTGTGCAATCACAAATTCAACGAAAAATGTGGATTTTTTATTAAGAGTTCTTTTTAAAAAAGGATTCTTATACCACGAATTTCGGTGTTAACTTCTCTCTGATTAAAATACGTTTATTGGTTAAATTGAAATTGCACCTTATCATATCTCCTCAGACAGTTTCTTCTCTTAGGAGGACCTTGCACTGTATGTGGCGGTATGGAAAGCTTGGGTAAAAACCCAATCTCCGCTCTTCCGACCCCTATCTCCCTTTCCGATGTCGTCGTCGTCCTCGTGTCTTTCCCTTTCTCCCATACTCCTCTCTATTCCCATTTGGTCGTCGTCTGCTTCAATTTATGCGCGTAATCAATTTTACAAATGGCCTGCAGGCTAAGGCAGGTGGTAGGCGTGGCACTTTCCGGCGAGAGAGGGACAGAGAGAGA
>VNJS01016760.1:0-14794 GCA_008042575.1 Drosophila watanabei | reverse complement strand
AAAGTTTGGTGGTTTGAGTAATTAATAAATAATTTCCGTTTTGTGTATATAAGCAGTGATAGATGGCAATACCAGTAGCTCGTTGGTTATCTCAGTTTGCCTTTGCTGACTTTATTGTGATGACTCTTAAATGAATGGCTTTTGGTCATCGGTCAATCACGATGGCAGTTTTGTTTATTTTTATTTCTCACAAACTTTAAATTTAATGGAGTGAATCAATCAGGAAGGGAAGTTAACTTGGAAAAATCAAAGTATATCGATTTATTATTATTCATTTTTAATGAAAATTTAACGAGATTTTTATATAGTTAAATATTTAATAATGCAAACAATATCATTTTTCTGAAATTGTAGACAAATGTTATCCCAAATTAGGTATAGTAGTTAAACAGCAATACAAATGGGCGCCCCTACCCATGTTCTTAGCAACAATATTTCTCTATTTGAGTCACGAGCAACATTATTTCCCAAAATTTGCATTCAATTGTCGACATTTCTTCTGTTTTCCGTCCTGTTTAATTAAATTTCTTTGCAAATTCGAGCTTTATTAGACAAAGTAATTCGGTCACTTGCTGAAATTCATTCAAAAGGCAGGCTTTGCGGTTTTAGTTTTAAAAACGTTTCTGAAGATGTTTTTCAAATTTCGCTACCAAATAATAAAACTCTTCGTGGGCCATTATAGGCGTACCTAAAATACCCTGTCGGATAACGATTGTCAACTAAAAAGCTATAAAAATTTGTCTTTTAATGCCAGAATTCACATTATAAATTTTACCTTTTCTTGGCAAACACCATCTTGATTCGGGCACATGGGGCGGATATCGTTAGGCCAAAGTTGGTATCCAAAAGAAGAAAATAAATGCAGGTAAGTAGTAAGAGAAAATGCCAAAGACAAAAGAAAAAGGACAAATAAGAACAAAAATCACACAAACACACAGTCAGCTATAAAAAAAAACCCCCATAAATAAATAACATGTATAAGCCAGATTTAAGAAATTCGAAGATAAGTGTGGTATGACTCGGATAATGCAATTTTCATAGCTATACGTATGTAGCAATGGTTGGAAATATATGTACTTATATTAGGTTCGTACATTTGTACATTTAATTTAAATATCTAAAAAATTATTTTTTCATATGGACAGTTTTTACTTTAATCTCAAAGATGTAAGATTCATCATCAGAACCACACTGTTTAAGGCTGTAGATTGTTTGATATTGCGAAAAAGAAATCTAGTAGCAGCCTGGAATTTATTTATCCTTTGCAGTTTAATTTAGCTGGATTGCCTCGCCTGTTGATGCTGTTTACAAGTATGGTTAAACCTATGAAACTTCCCTCGTCTGTTGCACTGCCAAAGAAGACTTGCTTGCTCAACCGTTTGCTCTGCCATTAAACTATCGCCTCACATTGTTGGCTCACTTTCCTTTCAGACAAACAGTGAAGCTGAGAGCTGAATGCGCGTTGGCCTTTATCTGCCCTGCATATCAAATGAGCCCAAGACGTCGCAGGGAGCTGGAGGACTGGGACTAGTCGGAGCCCCAGTTTACGGCATTTCTTTAGGAACATCTTGATAATGACCAGTGACCCCAATACGGCACCGAGAGTTGCCCCCATACACTTTTACTTACGGGGCCTACCGAGGAGGGAGTTCTTCATCCCTCCCCGCTGCACAAATGGGAACAGTGCGGCGTGCGAAGGACTCTCCCGGCAACACTTTCGCTACCATGTACGCATTTAATGTAAATTTTTCACACTAAACACGTGCATAAATCATGGGCACAGAAGCCCGACTCTTGCTCAAGGCTAACACTGCTGCCCCAACCGCTTTCATCTTCCGTAGTAATGTCACCTGCACATTGGGGGCATGCCGAATGAAAAAAGAGGACTAAAAAGGTGCAACACAGAGAGTTGTGTCCTCTTACAGTCAGAGAAATGTAGCAGTTTCCTTTAATTTTAGAGTATTAAAACTGAAAACTAGTGAAACTAAACTCAAGTTATAGGCAATTTTGCTCAATACTCAACATTATGTTCACCTCTCGGTTTCACTATTCTGAAATGCTTAGAAAATAATAATTATAACTTGGAAACAAACCGCCTCACACCCAGGATACTTGTCCTGATTATGTGGTCTCTGCAGCCATAGCGCAGCGTCGCACAGATCGGCATAACCTGCAAGAGACACAGCCACAGTTGGTGGTTGCAACCGCCAGAAGGAGCAGCAACAACAGCAGCTTGCACATTGCAGTTGCAGTTGCAGTCGCCTCCATTCGGTGCTTATCCTGACAACCATTTATTGTGACAGACTGGTGGGGTGGAAATGGAATTGGAAATGGGAACGGGAACGGGCAGGAGACTGCAAACTGAGGCCCTTAGCCATTTAAATTTATGTCTATTTGTGCTGGCGTCTGGCATTTTCCCATGCTTATCGCCTACCACTAAAAGGGGTTGAAGTCGTCGTTAATGATACTCAAAATCGGGGCGTTGATGTGTTTATCGTTTAATTTATGCTAAAATTCAGAGTTTCCCATTAATTTCAGGATATTATACGGACGAATAAGAGGAAAGGACTTTTCTTTACATCACTTGGAAAGTAAAGGGTTCTAATACAGGGTCTTAATATAGTGTAAATAATACTTTATAGCTTCTTTAGTAAGATTTCGAGTTTTAAAAGTCCAAATAATATAATAACTTATTTTGGCACCCAATTTGCTTAGCAAAAGGCTCAACTTTTTCAACTTTTATTATCCATATATCTCTGAAATATGTTGACCCAAAAGAAAATTGAAAAACTTTTTTCACTCGGAGGCCAAAGTAAGCCACAGCTGTTGTCTAAGTTTAACTTAGCCTCTTCAGACGCTCCAGTTTAGAACTGAAAACTTTAATTAGCCACTCGAAAGTTCCTTTCCACTTTCAAGCTAGACTTTTGCAAAATTGTGATGGGGCCCTTAAACACACTTTAAAATAATTAGCGCCATTAGCAAAGGGGTAATTTTAAATATAAATCAGGCATCAGAGTCAAGAGCGGATTGACCCTGTTCCCGTCGATTGCCGGCGAACTGCGTGGTGATAAAATACAACAAACCCAATTAGCACTTAGCACATAGCAGGAAACCGGTAGGTAAATAAATGGCAGCACAAGCCCAATTGATGGTTGGAGCACGTGTCCTGGCATTACGTTAAATGTTTTCAGATGAAGGAGACCGAAGACTTTCAATTTACAAGGCAGCCAAAAAGCCAGACATCAGCGAAAAGGCAGCAGGCAACTTGGAAACTAGCACAAGGACGTTGGCACACGAACCGAGGAAAACACATACTTACAGCAAATGGGGAGCGGAATATATGTCTGTATATAAGTATGTATATATATATGAGCATAAGGGAGAAAGGGAAAACGAGTTGCTTAACCCACCATCACTTCATCCTGCAGCCTATTTGGTCCTGTGCGAAAATCTAAGCACTCAAGTGGCGCACGTGCTTGGCGCGGAATCAATACATACACTGAGGCGGAAAAACAAATGGTAATTTCCTACCTTCGTTAGGACTGTGAGGTGCACATTTTATTTATTTTAACAAGAAAATTAGTTAGTATAGAGCTAACTACACTCTATATGTACATTATAAAACCAGTCAACATTTCAAGTCGCTTAGCATTGGATGAATCTCGATTCAATCGACGCTATCGAGCACTGCCAGGTTAAGCCATTTGACCAGTGGAAACCGAAAGGAAACCCAATGCAGGCAAGGAAAAAGGAGAGAATCGAGAGGAAAACGTATATTGTGAAAATCAACCATTGGCAGGCAGCTGTCAGCTGCAACCAAACAGGAAAAGACCACGCAGCAAGAAGAGGACAAAATGGGAGTGGGACGGCGATGGCTGCTCAAACAAGGAAAACAAAGGAAAAGAAATGTTCAATGGTTTAAGTCCAAAAAGTCTGTCTGGAGAGGCGAGTTCTCCTCAAACAGGAGACTGCGAAAGACGGAGAGACCGAGAGAAATAGCTGAGAGCTTATAAAAACATTACATCATGAGCAGTCGCTGTGGAAGAGGGAAAATATCGCGAATTTCCACTGACTGTCTGGCCATGACGCCACAACTTCTGACAGTGAAATGCGCTTCTGGCAAAATATTTGCCAAAATCTAATAAATTACACACAGTCGCAGACAAACAAAGGAAGCGCCGAGGTCTGTTTGAGCACTTAACCAGAATTGACATTTCATTGGAACTATATTCAATTGAATCCGTCACTTTGTTCGATTTTTCGAAGGCATTCTTAGAAAATGATAACTATTTCCCTGCATTTTACTGATACCCAAATATACAAATATTCTTGATCCTCATACGAAAGATTGAATACATTACGCCCTTCTTTTCTTGCAAAAAAAAATCTTTCCTTTCTCTAAAATTAAAGAAACTATGGAGCATGTCTTTTTGCCATTTTAATATTCCATGAAAGTAACAATAATCATCTCTTGTATATTTTATGTTTATATCAAATTCTTATATATTCAAGTAATTCTTAATCAACCCGTGTTCAGAAATATGCATATCCTGGCACGTTTTAATTCAATTTCGGTCTTAGCGCCAGAAGCAGTCTCGGCTGTAGCCTTGGAAAGTGAGTGCTTGGATTTAAATTTTAAAAGAACATACATACATTATAGTCTTAAAATGCTGCTTTTGAAATATTAAGAGGCGGAATATCGTAACACTTAATGATAAATTAGTTTGAACAACATAAAAACGATTTATACATTATTTTAAATATCAGAATATTACTTATCCGACTTTTTTGTTCGATATGAATGAGTGAGGAAAAATTTAAGCTTTTATCAAGTGCGAACATAACATAACAAAGTTCTTAAATTTCCCAGTGTGTTCGTATTTTGCTATTCCAAGGAACAAGTTGTAACTAACAAAGTTGTCACTCAGTTTAATTCAAGCATCACAAGGAACTTTTGGCTCATTAAGCAGATTTTCTACTCTTTCTTTGCAGGTTGTTATCATAAAAGTTTATGGTTTAAATGCCAGCAGCTGTATGGAATTTCAAAGGTTATTAGTTTTGATGAAAGTTGTGTCTAGCCAATGTATCTTCTGCCCAGCAGACAGCATCATCATCAAAAAGGCGTCTTCGCTTCGTTTCGTATCGTCATCGCCATCGCCATCGTCATCGTCATCGTCATTGTCATCGACTTCGTTCTTGGTAAGGACAAAGTTTCAGTCCGTATATATCTATGTGTATTCAAATTGTTTTGTGATTTTCGAGGGGGTGGCACGCGGTTTTTGGCAATATGTTTCGGAGTAGCTGGCATCAAAATACTAAAGTTTTCGCTAACATTTATTTACAAAACTCGGAAAGGCCCGAAACATAAAGTTATACAGTAGTTTGCTTAGGTGTGAATGCCTCGATAGCCAGAAGTTTGGCAGACGAGTTACTAATATGTTAATAAAATTCGCATAAATTAGCCATGTTTCCAAAGTGTGAATGGCAAAGTGTGCTAGCTAAGTACTGCAAATATAACTTGAAAAGAAAACTTTTAATTAAGAAAAGTCAGAATGAAAAGTGACCTGAAGCAACTACGTGCTACGTACCGCAGCAAGTAGGTAACGTGGGAGAAATATGTGACCTCCTCGTCAGAAAAGTCAAACCAAGTATTTTCAATTATAAAACTTCGACAGCGGGCTTTTATAAATTGACTTCCAGGGCAATAACCGATGTTCTGCGAATCAGAGAATTTATGATAGGTTGTCGCACACATTACCTTTTGAATTCAGTCAAGACCTTGATGAGTACAGTAGAGATTTCGAAATATATTGCGTATTGCTGCCATGCATTTAAGGACTTTACTGATGCAGAACTTTTAAAACATGGCCAGAAACTTTCTAATTACACCGAATTATTTGCATACCGAAAACTTACCTAAACCAGGCTTCATTTAACTAACGATTTCACCGCCGTAGCCCTGAAACCGCATTCCCCTTCCGCCTACTTGACTGGCTGGCAAGCAGACCAAGAGTTGGAGCCACATCATGTCAAGTACAAAATTGCCTTCACCACTTTAGAAACTTTATGCACTCTTCGAGTGCAACATAAATTGCCAACAGTTGGGCGAGGCTGGTCAGACTGAAGGAGAGCTGTAATTATAAGCCCCAAAAATGAAAAACGATGCAGATGTGGAATAATTAAAAACTTTCCAGCCTTATGCTAAACAGCACATTTGAAGTTTCAAATAAATGGATGGGTTATTTAAAAAAAATTATTAGTTAAAGAAAGAAATTAAGAAAGGAAGCTAACTTCTGCACCCCCAAGTCTGTATACCCTGCAGATTGCAATGGAATCATTATAATAAATAATAAACATTTTCGCATCGTATATCAATTTTACTATAGAAGACTATCTGCAAAGTTTCATTTAGGTAGCTTCAAAATTAGTTAGCTAGTTAGTTAGATTAGTTAGCGTATAATGGCTAGATCGATTGTTCGATCGATCAATTACTGCTGATCAAGAATATATGTATCTACTTTGTAGAGTCGGAAATGCCTCCGTCACAGTGTTGCAATCTTCTGTAAGATACTCAGTACCCACCCATTGTGTATGGAATTAAAAGGATCAATGAATTGGCTCACTCTCACTTCACTTTGTCTAATTATGCTTAAAACTATGTAAAAAATTGAAGTTAAACAGGACGGACGGCAGAAGAAAAGTTGACAAAGGTTGACAACTGTTAAGTAACTGTTATGCAACACCCAGAAAAAGACAAATGTTGCTTAGTATTCAAGTATTTGCACAACATTTTCCGTTTATAATAGCAACTTATTTTAAAAGTGAAATCTGTTCAATTAACACATATGCGTTATTTGTTTATTATCACAGTGTTGACTCGACATAAAGACGTTCACTGTACAAGTAAACTGAGGTGCTGCACTCAGTAGACTTATGGTACTTTTTCGTCGTTTACATTAAGTTGAGACGGCTATGTACGTAACATGGAGTATACGATGCTACAAGTTAACAACAAAACAGCAAACAAGAAAAGGAATACTCATGCAATAAGTGATTTTTAATTTTTTTCTTTTATTTAGTGAAAACCGGAGTAGTTCTAAAAGGAAAAAGTGAAAGCCAGACTAGGTTTATTTTAATTTTATTTATTTATTTTTTATTTATATTTTTTTAAGTAGACGTTTTAAGTGTATCTTTCATTTTAAGTTGATCAACCAATTAAAGGTTTATGAAACTGGCAATAGCAACAATCGTTACTTGTATAAATAACAAGAGCGATAAATACAAATTTGTAATTATTATTATTATAATTTAATTTTCTTTTTTATTTTATGTAAGTTTTTTTTCTGTAAGTGTTTATTATTTGTTTGAGAAAATTCATGTTACATTCAAGTTACATTCTTTTTGGCAGTTCCTTTGCAGACCTAACGATTAATATTTCTGGTTATAAGCGACAGCCCTCCTACATCTCAATCTTCTTGCCGTTCTTGATGTAGGGAAGCATGGGATTCCGTGAACTTTACCTCCAAGGTCTGACAAGAACCACGGAACTTGGTGTAGTCGTACTTCGAGATGGTAACTCCTGAATCCTGCATTAAAAATTGCACCTCCGGTACTCCATCTTAGGGATATGAAAACGCCGTTGTATCTGGCATTTTTAACTGCCATATCAGCTAAATAATTTTCCCAAATTTTGGAATAATTCCACCTTTAATAATCTTTGGTTAGTATTTATTTCATCTAAAATATTTTTTGCTATGTAATGATTTGTTTCCTTGTTTTTTATGTTTTGGATGGCACCAAGGCTATCTGTTAAAATAGCAATTTCCGGGAGGTTTTGGAAAATGGTACAGTCCATGGCTTTCTCCAGGGCAGTAAGTTCAGCAGATAGAGATGGCAAATTTATGAGTGCCATAGCTGGTGTTTTTGCCTAAGGAGTAAGATATAGTATATAGGTAACAAGTGCATTCAGATAGCTTAAAAATTGAGGAACTAGTTTGCGTAGAAACGGACAGGGCTCGATCGACTAGGCTGTTGATGCTGATCATGAATACATATATATCTTATGGGGCCGGAAATTTCTTACTGAAAATATAATATCCTTCAAGGTTATAAAAATTGAAAAACGCTGTTAAAATTAATAAAAATGATATTGAAATCATAAAATACCGCTTTTTTACATACTCAAAACTCTTTTTGACATCCGCTTAATATATTAAACATACTGCGAAAGTGTAACAAAAATGCTCGCCGTGAAGTAAAGTTTCTCACTTTCGTTGTTCGTCGTGGGTGTCGAAGCGAGCTTGATGGCTGAAAGCCTGTTGTATTCTGAGCATGTCAGAGTGTGCATTGTAGGCTCAAAGTACGCAAACTGGGTTAATAATGTCATTTACTGCACTAGAGGGCACAACAACGATGTTGGGTACAACGCCGCAAACATGACCCTTGAGCATTAGGTCATTAGCATTTAAAGCATTCTGTTTAACATTTAACGTCATAAAAGTAACAACAATTAAACACTAATTGGTGGATAGACAGCGATAATCGTACAAAAAGACTTAGTTTTTTAATCTTTTGCAACATAGTATTTTTATTGTGCATTTATATGGCATGTAGTTTGTTTCAAATATACTTTCCATGTTAATTTTGGTCCAGTTTCATTAAAAAGATAAAAAGAAAGATATATAGCCAAAAGTGACAACGGACTCAGTAGAAAATACGTAGCTCCCAAAATATGGTTCATAGTCGAGAGCAATTTATAACCTAGAAACGGGGTTAGCTGTAAATGGAACCGCTTGCCTCCTCCTTCGGCTTCACTCCTTTAACGCTTTCAGCCCACAACCGCATTTGCAATTTTTCCCATATGGAACATATGCAAATATCAATAGGGTTGCCATTGCAATATATATAACACAGAAACTGGGTTATGTGCAAGCCGAGAAATCCATTTCACATTTGTTCCACTCACATATTTGGTAACAATTCGGTGGCCTTAAATGTCCCCGTTTTCTTTCTCTCTCTTTAGTGCATGTGTTGAACAACATTCAAAAATAAAACCCCACCAGATTCAAGATGCTTTAAAGAGAAATTTAAAAGATCTTGAAATACACAGCTACTTAATTAGAAAATAGAGCCAAAATAAATATATATAAACATTATTTGATGTACTCATTATTTTTTTAATAGTTCTTTCAATTAACCAACATTCTTTCTCCATTTAGATATTTGATCACTTTAAGAAATTGAATGTCTTAAGACTAAATTCTTATATTAAGGACCACTTCGCCGCTGGCTTTAAATTTTCCCAGGAAAATGTCTTTTTAAATTGTTAATGAGCCTGCCAGCGTTTAGCACGTTTCCAGTGCTTGGCAGAGCGTGTTAACAAAGCCATGACAGCCAGACCCCAACTACGCCCCGATGCCATCAGGCCGGTTTACATAGGGATTTTATTCATACATAAATAAGGAATCCATTATCAAATGGCGTTGCTAATATAGCTACAGCCCCTGTAACCATGCCTACGTCTATGGCAACACCAACGAAAAAGCATGCAGAAAAGGAGACAATGAGAGAGAGAAGCATTAAAAAAGTTCTTCCTTCTTTTTGCAAGCCACTGACTTTGGCAAAATAAAAAGCTTTCCATACATACATATCTCCTATATATGTCTGTATATATGTACATAAGTACATGAATATTTATACAGACATAGACCCGCTCTATAAGCACGGGGAGTTGCCTCTGCACATTAATAATGAGCATATTGCCAAAGCAAAAGTAAGAAAAACGCAAAGGAAGTGAACAAAAACTGCCTTAGAACAGTGGGTTCCCAATAAATAGGAAAAGTACCCATATAAAATTTTGTATTTTAGAATAAGTGCAAGTTGGTTTAGCACATTTTCCAATATATTTAAGAATTTTACAATTTCTTGTACAAAATTATGTTTTTTTATTACATAGTATATTGAAAAAGTATACAAAACTTTATCAACTTAAAACATAAAATGTCACCAAACATCTTTTTATCTTAGCGTACAAGTCTAGTCTTTAGACCCACTGTATGGTAAACAATTCGAAACTTTTTCATTATGCTGATAGCTCTGCCCCTGCCCGCGTTTTCTATGTACCAGGTAACTGCGTGCCTGAGTACCCCCACGAGTTTCAACAGGCCCAATGCTGTCTAAAAGTTAAACAAAAAACCAAAAAGGAAAAAGGAAGAGGGAAAAAGAATAAACTATGAAGCGTAGTTTGAAATTGCCGTCGTCTGAAAGTTCGCAAACTGTTTGTGACGATGAAGGCTGTGCCGACACGAGCAATTAAAAAATGTTCACGAAAATAGCAAGCGTCTAGGGCCGCCCACTTTAGCTCAGAAAATGTGCCAGCCGCAAACTTATTAATTTTACAATTACAAAATAAATTGTGAGTGCGCCAATTAATTTGCGGTTGGTAAAGATACACACAAAAGGGGGGCCTGGAACAAGGACAACAGCGCGGGACCGGAGATGAAGAGTTTGGCAAGAGATGAGAAAGTCGTCAGCATCATTAAGAGACGTTTGTGCAACTTCCATTGGCACTAATTGCTAAGAAACGTGGCTGGGGCAAGGCAGGTTCGTCTTGTTGGCCAAGAAAAACCTTCTGTGCCAGAAGGGCAACTCCTATAAACGGAGAGCCTTGCCATAATTGCTGCTGATTGTTTGCCAAAAATGGCAGCCGAAGGCCAAAATCAACACAAAAATGGCCAACCGAAACAGAAGCACGGGAAAAGATCCAGAGACAAGAGACATTTGCCAAGTCTGCAGAGTCTTCTAAGGATTCGTCCTTATTTTACGTTTTTCTTTTATTTTTCTTGAAGAGGTTAGCTGGGTTAATCAAATTATTTTATCGCTAATCTCCAGTAAATTTAAATTCCTTTAGATTTTTTCGTTGAGTTCCAGTGTTTTTACAATCCGGACACCTTAAATTATTTTACAATCGTTAACCGAACTGGCCCAAGAGTAATTATCAGGCGCCCAGACTAGCTGGAAACAAACAACAACAAAGCCATTAAAATCCAAGTACACCAAATAAAGTAGACTCCGACTCGGGCTTCCTTGGTAAAAATATATTGGCAACATAAACTGGGAACAGACAATGCCAATAACAATAAACGCAAATAAAGTTTATGACCTCGCTAAACACAGGAAGCGGGAGAAAAAGGACCAGAGCAGCAAAACTATAGATGCTCAGCCATAGATTATGGGCATCAAAGCATTTTATTAAGCATTTTTGGATGAACGGGAGTCCCGAATATTTAAGAATGGGGATTATTTGCCTTCATTCAAGAATGCTGCCTGCGAACTGGATGATAGAACAAACTTTGAAATCCGTTTCTGCCAAGACCCTTCACGGGACTGACATGTGCACCTTAGCAAACTGGCAGGAACAACGTGAAAATGTTGCTCCGAGGCGCACGCAATGCGAAGGGCTAAAGTATAGCATACATTCGGGGGCGTCTTCTTCCGCCTTTCATGAGGAAGTGAGGGAGTGAGTGGGTGGCAGTTTTGTTGGCTATGCTGTGGCTGGCTGCGCGAAAGTTTGTGTTGTTCTATTGATTCGTTTTGCGCCTCAGTATTATTTACGTTTCACTGACTCAGTTATGCTCTCCGGCTCAGTTATCGTCCTGCTCGTTTGCCGCTGTCCGGATGATGTAGCACAATGTGGAGCCCTTCCAGTTGTGCAGAAGGAGCGAGCCTGTCATGTAACACGTAGCGACATTTTGAATTAACGAAGCATGAGATTTGATTACATAAACTGCAACAAGGCGGCCAACAACAACAACGACTGCTCGAAATTGGCAGCACCAACAATGACAACGCAACTTGGACATTCGCAAATACCCGCCGCATCGAGGCAACTCAACTTGCAGACTGAGCCAGAACCTCTTCGCATTCCCACCCACTAGTGTCCTGGCAGTCCTCATAATCATCATCATCGTGCTCGATTGTCGCTCAGCTCTTCCGCTCCAAGCATTTGATACATTTCCCATCGCAACAACTAGTACTCCGCCCTTAAGGGCCGGATATGTGCTCATCATTGCTAGAAAACAGTCGAACCCATATTTAAATAACCAGGGAAATAACCTTATAGGACTGAATGACTGAAAATATCGACAACTGAACTGAACACATCGGTTCCCATACAAGCAGCTTATACGATACTTTCAGTGATTAATCGATTCTAAGGTCTCTGAAAATATCAACTGAGTTGCTGAAAAACCAATGTGGCAAAACAATACAATACATAACAGGTTATGGACACAGCTTTTTTTTTCTTTGATCATAATCTTCAACTCCTTCAAACTGTTAAGCCTCTCCTTAAGCAATCCAAAGAAATATAATTCCTATTTTCGACATTTTCCTATATTTTAACACTTTTACATTGAAAACGTTGATATCAATTCAGTCGCCTTTCGGGCTGCAACTATCGTCGAACTAACGCTGAATTTTAAATAAAACATTTCGGTTCCACGTATTTTACAGTCAAAGCAAGTTTTCTTATTTACAACTAAAGTTTTCTTAATGATTTTATTAGGATTTGATTAGTGTGGCCTTCGTTGTAGACAATAGCTAAATTTAATTATCAACCTGAAAATATGATATTGTAGAACTGACCAACTTCACCTTGCTTAAACTACTGACATTGTAAGTTGCCGCTTGGTTGGCTTTGGTTTCGTTTTAACCTGCAAGCTAATTTCACAATCATATGTAAGACCTCAAAGCAAAACATTATGACACGAATCTCCGAAGGTTGAATAAGTCGGGGCTACCAAGGCTTATGAATGTATTTATAAAAAATCTCATTTAAACAATTGAAGTTAAGAGTCTTTATGCATGGTCAAAGAATCCCGAAATTGGTTACCTTGAACTTTCTTTTGTCCTGGCCAAGGCCATAAAAAGGCTAATTTTCCGTTGCTTTATGTTTTTGTTTGCTCAACTTGGTGTTTTAATGGCTGCTGATTGTCAATAAATACAATAAATATATATATACTTTTTGTTCGTTATTCAACATCAAAAGGCAGAACCTTTTTTTGCCTATTGTATTTTTTACACCTAAATTATGCGCACATGATGGCATTTGAGGCTTTCGCAATTCGAGGTATAACTTTTTATGTCTTTTATGGTAGGGCAATTTTCGTTTGTTCTTTCTACTTTTGTTGTTTATTTCTGTCATCTATTTACTTTGTAAGATATAGCTGTGTCTCTTTTTGACATAATTATAAATTTATTTTATTTATAATTTTTCATTTTAAATCGATTTTAAACATAAATGTTAATCGATATTGCGTTAACCCTTAGATGGAACGATAGAATTAACAAGAACTTTATAAAAAATATTTCACTGTATAGTGAACACCTTGTTTATTGTTTTATTTAAGTAAAAAAAAAGTCTGGTGTGTTCACGATAGTTATCCTCACGGAGAATATAATCTTGGTTTCTTGTTTAAAAAAACGAAAGGTAAACAAAACAAAGTTGGAGAATATTTATACTCTGCAGGGTATTATAAATTAAATCTGAAATTCGTAATTAAATTCGAATTTAAATCGGCACATTTTAGAGAAACTAGATAACTATCAACGCATCCCGTACAGAATTTATTCAGTCATATGAAGCTACATAAAAAGTTAGCTTAACTTCAACTTAATTTTGTTCATAGCCCCGCTCGCTCTGCTTACTAATGAGAAATGTGAAATGAAACTCGGCCGTGCCATAATCAGGCTGGTTCCTGCTCCTCTGATTTTCGCTGCAGCTAAATTAATTGCATACAAATTATTTAACAGTAATAAACATAATAAAGCAGGCGTGGGCGTTGAGTGGGCGCACATGCAGAGGCACTTGTAATGCCAATGGCAACGACCAGGCCAGCAAAAATGCATAATGAGCATTAAAATGCTTCGGGTAAGTCCATGAAAGCAAAATGAAACTGCAATGGCACTGCCATGGCTTTGTGTTCGTGTGCGTATGTGTGATGATCCTGGTTAGACACACGTGTGTGCATGTGTGCGCATATAAAAATATGCACCAGAATTTGAAATACAACACACTCGCGTGTATATGCAAGCATTACACTAGTCAAGGTAGCACAACACAACACACACCACTTGCCACCCTTTTCCCCTTTGTATTTTCCTGCTACTCACGTACTATTTGCTTAAGTTTCTAAACGAATCCTTTTCATTAGCAGAAATGTAAATTTATCCCACCGAAAAATTGATACTCTGAATGGGAATAATATAAATCTATACAGGATATTCCATAAAGTGTTTTCTATCACTCAGAGTACATCGATTTAATTTCGTCTTTATTTTTTTAGGAACTAATGTAATATAAAATAATATAATTAAAAATATACAAATAGATGCAGTTCTAAATAAAAAAAGATTTTAGTTTATTTATTTGAAAGAGTATAAAAAAAAGTATAGGTTATACTCTTATTTTATATCTTATAAGGTACAAAGTATTTCAGCTCAGTAACCAGCAAAAAATGTATGTAACAGGCGTTCATTTATATATTCATGAGATTTCTAAATTTGTAATAAAATAAATTGATTATAAAATCGGTTAATAAATTTTGGAGTCATAAAATAGGTGTTGCTTAACATGTTCCTACCAACATTTGCCTTCTTTTGTGAATTTTCCTTTGTAATTCGCCCTGTTTAACTAAAGTTAAGCTCATGTTCTCTTTAATTTAGTCTTTTATGCTTTGCGTACTGGGTATCTCATAGTCGGTCAATCTCTCCTACGAGCTTTCCTACTTGTTTT
>VNJS01016743.1:0-14076 GCA_008042575.1 Drosophila watanabei | reverse complement strand
ATTTTCTTGCTCGTCTTCAACTTGGTCATCCAGATCCATTATTGCATCCGCTTCTTCAGCAAGCTCTGCGAAGCGATTGTTTTGAAGTGCAGCTAAGGTAGTAGCCGTTGTGTTGTTTTGACGTCCCTTGGTTAGGTCGTATGGTTTGGCCTTGTGAATTATTTTCGTTGCTTTGTCAGCTCTCTTTTTATTTTTTGGAAGAGAGATCCTAGGCATTTGAAATGGACAATTTGTGTTTTGCGTTACATTATTGGCTTCGCATACATTACTAGCTGTTGAGCTGCTTGTTAAGGAGCATTTGCTGTTAGTTAATGTAGCCGCAACTGTGTTAAATGAGCTGATGTTTCCATGAGTAAATGACAAGGTGCTCGTCGTAGTTGTTGTTGTTGTTGCAATGTAGCTGTTGATATAACTACTAGCATTGATAGCATTATTTAATTCATTTGATAGGGTGGCACGCAGATCTGCAGGTGCACCAGCAATTTCCCTCATCTTATCAGTTTGCCGCTCTTTACCAAGCTGGCTTTGATCAAATGAGTCTTCCATTCTTCAGCAACTAGCAATATTTGTTAACACAAATATTAAAGTGCCGCAATCAATTAGAAGTTGTTGATCTGTTTACGCTTTAAATCAAAATTGCAAACCCCCGGCCGCGACAGCGCGCAGAGCGGGGGCGGTATACTTGCCTCGTAAGCGGACTTGGTTTGTTTATCTTTTCTTCGTACCTTTTACCGACACCGCGAGCAGTGTCTAGACATAGATCCGCATGCGAGATAAGCACACAAATGTTGTTAGACTTTGTTTATTTTTATTTTATTTTATTTTATTTTGTTTTTTTTTTTTTGGCGAAAAAACAAATGACTTGTGGATGAAACATTAGAAAAATAAACCAAACCCCATACACAGTATGGGGATACTTAGTGTGTTTTAAAAATAAAATCGAACCTATTGCCCATATTGCCTACTTTTGGGCCATCCCCATTAAGTTTCCTAGTAGCAAACCCCGGTTACTACACTTGTTAAAATCGGTGACTTGATTCAACCGCTGACAGTAGATTCTTAAAAGTACTCATCACACGTTCAACTTGACCGTTTGCACGGCTTCCTTCTGTAGCTATAAGATGGAGCTTAATCTTCTGTGATGTACAATATTCTGAAAATTTCCCACTAGTAAAACATCTACACTTATCAGCTATTATACGCTGCGGTATTCCGAACAAAGAAATAGATAATTTCATTGCCTGAGTACAGCTGTCAGAATCTAATTTTAAGGTATGAAACAAATAAACAAATTTTGTTAAGGCATCAATTTGTACTATCACATTTTCCTTAAGATCATTCTTCCCACTTAATTTTCCAGGAATGTCGATATGCACCGTGTGCCATGGCACATTCACTTTTGGAACTGGATGTAACTCGGCTTGTAGCTTCTCAGACGAACCTGTTCACGCCAAAAGGCGCTTATTTTTGAGGGGGCATTGTGACTTCGCTTGCAGCCTCACAATGTCCCGCTTGTTCTCTTTCCCCCTCTCTCCGATGAGCTTCCAATCCGCTCCCCGATGATATTTTTAAGTCTTCTTGTATTAGTACCAGCTACTTTGTTAAATAAACACACATACGACGCTCGTCGCGTAAAACCCCGAAACAAGTCCTACGTGTTTTTCTTATCGGGTGCACCCTACAGGTTAAAGCCGCCCCCCTCCAAACAGAACCCTTAACAGTTTTACATGTAAAGCAGCTATCGACAAACTTCCTAACATTTATTCATCTTAGCAAACCAATAATATTGGTACATTTTGTCAAGAGTCTTTTTCTATCCGAAATGCATGATGGACTCGTGCACTTGATTTATTACTAACCATCGAAAAGCATGGGGCACTACTGGCAAACAACGGGTTCTTCCATTTCTCTGAACTTTACGAAACAAGACACCTTTTCTCAACTCATAAGTCTGTGCAACATCATCTGTCAACTCTTTAGAGTTAACTTTGTTAATGATATCAGTAATTTCAGAATCCTGGCGTTGTTCAGCAGCAAGTCAATCACTTGAGATTTCTGCAAAGTTTACACGCTTTTCAGGGACTAAAGACTTTTCAAGACTTTTCAACTTTTGTGGCTTCCTGAATGTGATTTCTCGATAAAAAATCCATATGCGGCATGCGCTTTCCTTCTCTATATTGTTCATTATACCCTTGCAGGGTATTATAATTTCAGTCAGAAGTTTGCAACGCAGTGAAGGAGTCATCTCCGACCCTATAAAGTATATATATTCTTGATCAGCATCAACAGCCGAGTCGATCTAGCCATGTCTGTTTGTCTGTCTGTCCGTTTCTACGCAAACTAGTCCCTCAGTTTTAAAGCTATTTGAATGAAACTTTGCAGATAGTCTTCTATATACTCTCACTCGTACATAATTCGGAACGAGCCGGATCGGTCAACTATATCATATAGCTGCCATACAATCGATCCATAAATTTGTTGAAAAAAAAAATTATAACTTCACTGTTTTTCAACATATCTTGATCAACTCTCGGTTATGAGCATTATATTATGCTTTAGATTTTTCGATTTAATTTAAAAAAAATCGGACTACTATATCATATAGCTGCCATAGGAACGGTCGTGAAATTTTCAGAAAAAAAATTATAGCTTTGTCAGTTTTCAACATAATTTGTTCTACTTTGAGATACTAGTATTTCATATTTTTTCAGAATTTTGTTGTAAATTTCATAAGAATCGGACGACTATATCATATAGCTGCCATACAAACGATCGGTAAACGTGGAGAAAAATTACTTAACATGTAAAAATGTAAAAAAAATTTAAAGAAATGTAAAGCTGTAAAAATTGTATGTATTTGAAAGTAGTTCGTATTATATTATATTGGGATAGATTATAATTTATACAATTGGAATCTGCAAGGGTATACAAACTTCGGCGTGCCGAAGTTAGCTTCCTTTCTTGTTCAATTTTAAAACGACTGCAATTACGCCCACCAACGATGCACCCTTGGTGTTAGATCAATCTTTTCCGCGATGATTTAAGAGAAATAAAATCAGTATACACTACAAACGTACGACTAACTAAATAATGACGGATCTGTTTAACGGATTCTACCACAGCCAAGATTTCTAATTCGTATGAATGGTATCTAGACTCTGCAGGGAAAGTAGTTTTACTAAAATACTCTATTACAAGAGGACTACCATTGATTCGATGCATTAACTTTGCACCATAACCGTAAGAGCTTGCATTTATGTGTAACTCTATTGGATGTTGTGGATCAAAAATAACAAGTACATGCTCATTTATAAGAATAGAAATTATATTTTATCTAATATCTTCCAACTCGTTATTCCAATTTAAAACACTTTTACTCGAAGCTAAGGAATATATCGGTATCATAATCTGTGAGAACCGAGGCACGAATTTTCGAAAATAAGACGCCAATCCTATAAACTGTCTTACGCTACGAACTGTCTGCGGTGGTGGCAAGGAATTTAACGCAAGAATTTTTCGCGGATTAGGCTTTAACTCTCCAGCTCGTGCCTCATACCGCAAGCATTGTACAGTAGTTTTTAAGAATCCACATTATTCTGTATTAAAAGAGAATCTTGCTGCAGTCAACACATCCAACACAATCCTCAATCTTTCCATACCTAATTCTATGGTAGATGACACCACCATTATTGTCCATATAGACTATTACATAAGAATATGCAAGATTTCCCAATGCGTTCATAATGGCTCGCTGGAAAACAGACGGGGCGTTCTTGAGGCCAAATGGCATTGTCAGATACTCATAGTGCCCATCAGGTGTAAGAAAAGCGGTATATTCAACAGAACCTGGATGAATGGGTATGATGGTATTCACTAGCCATATCCAGACAAGTAAAATATTTTGCACCCGCAAACCCGTCAACACAAAGTCGATGGGATCCGTTCTTCTTTTTAACCAAGAGTATAGGGCTAGCATAGGGAGACAAATTAACAAATTCAAATTTATCAGGAGTCAAGATGATTTCGTATCCTTGACTAAGAATTTCCCTACCAATTACAATATCATTTGTGAGATGCTCACAAACTGGACATGGCAGCGTCGCCAATACCTCGTATTATGACAATATTATCTGCTTCAAAGTCAAAACAAATAGGAAAGATCTCACCCTGGTGATTGATTGATTGAAACATTGATTATGTTGGCTTATTTGAGTTTGATTTGAATTTGTTTTTCTCGTTGCGATTTCGCCCCGCCATCGCCAACCGTCGTTAAGCTAGGCTTTAAGTTCTCTTGTGAGAAATATAAGAATTTGTCGAAAAATTGAAATCAGATCGAGCGCACGTCTTTCGTTTTCGTCTTGCCAAAAATAAAAATATATTCTTGCCACCAAAGTTTTTCGGTTTTTATTTCTAAAAAAACTATTTAGAAATTTCATGGCGCCCCCGGGTGGACAAGAATTGTTTTAAATAAAAAAGGCAACAAATTTAAAGTGACTGTGACACATAAAATTAAAAATGACAGTGACACATACAAATAAAAAGTGCACCTAAAAAAATAGTTTTTTTTTTCTGTGCATTTATAAGTATTTGTTATTAAAACAATTAATTGTTGCCCGCGGCGCGCTATTTGTTATTAACAATATTCGTGTCGGTCGCGAAATTAGTTTCTTCCTCCGCCGTGCTCCAGCCATTACCGAGGGATCTCACCAAAGGAAAGTGGCTGTTTGAAATATATATAAATACTGCAATCAGGAGAAAGAGGTATTTGTGCAAAAAATTTAAAGCTCGAGTTGGAGACAATTTAATATTTGTTTATGGTTTTATGCTGAAAAATTGCACCTCGCTTTCAATTCTTGGCACATACGTATCAATATAGTAGAGCAAGATATTCATGAAAATTATATTATTATATATTATATTATTATATTATATTATATTATATTTTACATATATATTCTCTTAAACTACATACACATTTATCTATATTGAATCGCTTTGGACGCAACATTTACTTGATTTTTGCATTGTATTACTGCAATCACTGTCGCCCCCTCTCCCCCTTCTCGTTGAAACTCGGATTAATAGTTGGGAAGTTAATCCAAGCCGCACACCATTACAGACAAATAAGCCTTACCCTGCAGTACAAAAATTCATTCCCGGCCGATTCCTGGCGGCCTGTTCGAAAAAACAAAAACAAATCGCATAGGCTTCGTTTAGCGAAGTTCGAAACGGAGTTGGGGAAAAAAATTCGACCTACGATCGGCTACTGCCGAAGTCTCCCGAAGTTCAGACTTAATATTTGTTTTTGTTTTTCGAACTGATTCGGAGCAGCGGCTCGAAAGTTAGAGCGAAATGGGAATGTAGGGAAGGGAGGGAAAAAATCTATTTCACAAGCAAAGTGTATTGTAGCGACGTCAGAATACCCTTTTTAAAATAAGTTGGGACATTTATAAATATTTCAAATTTTAAATGAATAATTTTTTACTCTTTTAATGGTATTTTATATTGGCAAGTATTGAAAATTTGCTTTAGGCGAAGCAAAAATGTTCATGTTTGATCTTCTGCCTCATTTGGTTTAAATTACATGGAATTTCTTTGGTCGTGTATACCCAGTCACGCGGCAGAATTTTCGGTCTTAGGTTTTGTCTTGCTTCTAATTATTTTTGCATATTGCGTTTGACTGCTGCTGCATTCAGGAGTGATTTGCGTATAAGATAAATTTCCGAAAAAGTTAAATATTATAATAAGGTAAGTCAAACTTATTTGAGTTTAATTTAAAAATTAATTTTCAGAATTGATAAGCATCGATGCGAATTCAACTGTTTGCGTGGGAAACTCATAAGATTTGCGGAGTTGTCTTTTTAATTTAAATTGGTATGTACCATATATAAATATATATAATTCTGCAATATCCTTTTTGTTTCTAGCATATGTATTTTATTTACAGAAAGCATTAGTTGCTTGAAGGACTAGGACACTAGGAAATAATGCAGAAATAATGCTAACACCGATGAAAATATAAAATTTTATAAATAAATATATATAGATAAGTAATAAATTACTCCGGTTTTTATTAATAGGGGGAATTTCCAGGTATTTTCTATTGCTTTTCTTCCTGGGGAATTCCGGCAGAATTCCTGGCGAATTCCGGCAGAATTTCTGGCGAAATCCGGCAGAATTCCTGGCGAATTCCGGCAGAATTACTGGCGAATTTTGGCAGAATTCCTGGGGATTCTTTTTCGAAATTCCAATTGGTTTTCGAACTCGCACAGGGATTCCTGGCGAATTCCGGTGAAATTCCGCGGGAAATTCCCGGCGAATTCCCGAGAAAATCCCGCGAAATTCCTCGTGTTCCGGGCCACGAACGCATGCCCCGAACAAATTCCTGGCGAAAATCCGGGGGAATTCCTGGCGAAACGCCTCTAAATCCGGGGGAATTCCTGCTGAATTCCTCGGGATTGGTACTGAAGGGCCCGAACAAATTCCTGGCGAAAATCCGGGGGAATTCCTGGCGAAACGCCTCCAAATCCGGGGGAAATCCTGCTGAATTCCTCGGGATTGGTACTGAAGGGTATATACAGCAGCTGCAGCGGTGAACTTTTTAGTTTTCGCTTAAGCTTGTATACCGGTGCAAACGTTGTTGTTGTTGGGCCCTTTTTTGGCGTCATTTGCACCCACTATTAATTTTGATACTGCGTGATTTGATTTTCGATTTAAATAATTTTTCGTTGTCGTTCTCATCAGAAAATAATAAACTATTTGAACAACAATTTAAGAATTTAATATTATTAAATTAATTTATTAATTAATTATTAATTATAATATATTTTTCGTTAAAATTTGATAATTAGTGATTCGAAAGTTAAGTAAATTTTCATTTGTCGTCTGATTGAGAAAAAATTATTTTGAACATTCACTTTAAAAATAAAAAAAAATAATAATAATACATTTATTAATTATTTAATTAAAAACAGAAAACATGACAACAGAAACAAAATATAAATCTGTACTAGAAGTACTGAAAAGCAAGCTCCAAGGTCGGGTTAAAGCTATCAGCCGATTAATCGTTCGATTAGAACAGGGATCGATTCCAATTTTGGAGGAAGAATTGAAATGTCGACTCGAAAACTTAAATACTTCAATTAAAAAGGCAAATCAGTTACAAGAACAAATAGGAGACATCGATAGTGACGCATCCATGAGAGCTTATGGAGCTTGCGTCTATATACGTAGCAAAACTGCCGAAGGTTTCATATTATCATTGTTGACTTCCAAGTCGAAAGTAGCGCCGCTGAATACCAAAACACTCCCTAGGCTTGAGTTATGTGCCGCTAACCTCCTCGCAGATCTCTGCCATAAAATCAAACCCTTATTAAAAATCCATATCGAACGAATAGTATACTGGTCGGATTCTGAAGTTACTCTTCATTGGATTCGATCTCATCCATCTTCGTTGTCGTCTTTGTTTCGAACAGGGTAGCGGAGATTTAAGAATGGTCAGGAGAAGCTACATGGCGGTATGTACCAACAAAGCAGAACCCAGCAGATATTGTCTCAAGAGGTTGTGACGTCGCACACTGGGGCATTCTGCCGAAACTCGTTGCAAAAATCACTTTTTGACTTGTTGAAATAAGCCAATCGAATGATACAATTTAATTGGAAATTGATTCTATTTTTTAAATGTGAAAAATAAAAAATTTAACGATTTTTTTTTTTTTGAATTTATAGAGACGCGCAAAGTTGACACAATTTTGAAAAAAAATATATGTGCGAAAAACTTAGTATGTAGGGCAAATTTGACTATCAATATTTAAGTAACTATAATGGTAGTGTAGTTAATGTAATTTTTCCCTAATTATATGATATAATGCCAAAAATTTTGTGTCATCAGAAAATTTAATTTGAAATTTCAGATTTTTTTAGAATTTTTTTGAAATGACACATATTTTTTCCATATTTTTAAACAGAACATAGACTTCTAACTACGATGCCAGCGCGTGCCACCTTTCTTGACGACATCAAAAAATCTCTTAAATATTTCTTAATTAATTAAAAAAAAGTTTTTATGCTACATTTTTGTGCATTGTGAGATATTTAAAGTTTTGCCAAGTTAACTCTGCGTTTCCATCAGCCCCCTAAGATATGCAACACCTTTTTTATTGATTTCATGTTTGCTTTTTTTTTAACGTAACTATAGTTTAATTAAAAAAAAAAACAAGAGTGATTTTGCCAAAAATCGTAATAAATTTATTAGTTTACATTATTCAACGGCTTCTACTTCAATGCTTTGATTATTTACGTCGTCCTCAACGTTCTCAAATAGAGCCACCATATCGGGCGAGTAAGTTATTTTTAATTCCGGCATAGCTCGGACATGTTTCATAGAGGAAATTATTGGATCCGATGACACCAGCAGCATATTAAATAATCTTCATTTTGTCGAGACCTTAAAATTTTGCACGTATTTGAGTATCTGTACCTTTTATAATCTTTATTTTTAGCTTCCTGTGCCTCTTCAGATAGCTCGCCAATTGGTAGACACTGATACTCCAGGATATTTTCGCCGTGATCCAGCACCTTGAGCACCGTTGGTGTTAACAATTTAATTGGGTATTTGTCCTTAAGAATGTTGGATGTCTCCGCAGCATACTTGCCAAACTTTTTGGGATCAATTTTTTCTGTGCAGCTTAGCACACTTAACAAAACGTTGACTCTTTTAATGAGTTCATTATCGACTCCGATTATACGGGATGTAGCTTTAAAGTTGCTAAAGAATTTTCTCGACGTATTTCCGTCATCGGTATTTCCAAAGCCTTGCTTCGGAAGATCTACCAATAGACCCAGTTCAGTTTTAAATTGCTCTTGAATTCTTTCCTTCGTATCTGGTTCGTAGTTATTCGTTGGCAATGTGTATGCCAGCTTCAAAAAGAATTCCATGACCCCTATGCGTCAAACTGAGTTTTCTTCTGTGTTTAACGCCGCATATTTTTAATTTGACTTCGAAATTATTAAAACTTTTAACATATTTCTATTCGTTAATCAATTTTTTTTAATCTAAACTATTGCAGCAAACTTTTTTATGAACCTAAAAATTTTCCTTGACCAAAATGTAGAAAACCACAAAATTCATCAAAAAGTTTGGATATATATTTTTTTTTTTTTAGCTTAATTAAACTATTTATTTTTATATTAATAAAGTAAAATTAACTAAATACAGTTATCATTAAAATATGCGTACAATTTTTTTTTATATTTTTGTTTTTATTTTAAAGTTGGAAATTTCGAAATTTTGTGTTTGACCCTCTTTTGCGCCCATTTCTGGTGGGCGTGGCAAGTCCATTTTTGCACCAACAAATTCTGTGGGTATCTGCTTTACAATGGTAAGGGTTTCAAAAAATTAGAAAATTTATTTAAAAAGTTATGATTTTTGCAACGTGTTTAGGCAAAATGCCCCACTGTGCGACGACCCAATATAACCTCAGTGGACGCCTAGCGCGATGGGCGCTCAGACTGCACAGCTTCGACTTCCAGATTTCTCACCGGGAAGGAGACGACAATGTGATGGCCGATACACTGTCCAAATGCGTGAAGTTTCAATCTGCGGAGTGTAAGGAAATACGAGATGAGATACATGGCCACCAGGCTCGTCTACCGAATTTTTGACTGGAAGGCGACCTCATCTTTAAACGCCTTATATTTGGCAAGCTGGAAGACGAAATCGAGGGAGGGCCTTGGAAACTGTAGATTCCAGAATCGTGACGGCTCACGAGGAACCGACGTCGGGATACGGAGTAGGGAAAAAGACGCTGCAAAGATTTAATCGGGAGTATTACTGGCCGGGGATGACGCCGGAAGTCCCAGACCTCGTAGGATGATGCATTGAGTGCAAAGAAGCGAAAGTCCTGAATTACCGAACATAAGTCGGGTTGTGGTAGGAATTGGTGACGAAAAGGCCATTCTAGCACTCTATATTGACCTTCTGGGCAAATATCGACAGCTGCTACAAGTTGGCCAGGAAGCAGCTGGCGATTGCGGATTGTGTGGTCACAACACAGTACATTATGTACAGAGCAGGATACAGACCGTGGGTCTGGCTTAAGTAGGGGCAACCTAGAAGACGTGGGTCAAGGCCCAGCCGCCGCACAGTGGCGCCTTTTCTCATTTTACTTTACAAAAATCATAACTTATGAACCAAATAAGATATTCAAATAATTTAAACGGCAACTGGCAGGTAATGGTTGTAAAATTTACATATGTATTGGATAATTTGCCACCCATTCGCTTTTTTAATAGGGTATCAAAGTGGAAAAATCAATTTTTTTTCTATGAAGACAATGTTTTAAAAATACATTGTATTTAATTTTTTTCTTTATTTTTATGTAGTTGCTTAAATATAAATATTTCGAATGCAAAAAAAAAATTGTAATTTATGAAAAATAATTTTTGACTGACCTTAAAAAAAATTGTTATGTCTTATTTGTATTAGGTTAGGTTAGGTTAATCGGGCGGCCCTCGTGGGGCCAAGCATAGGCCAGTATGGCCCTTAGTTGCCCGGGTTGTTCTGGGGGTGGACCTATGGATTGTTGCTGCGGGTTTCGAAGACCTTGAGGATCGAGGTGGCTTTAGCGAAGGCAAGTAGTTCGCCTGGCTTTCTCTTGGAGGCATCTTCCAGTGACGCCAGAGACGGAGCGCCTAGATGTCGTACTCTTGACCTTGTTAGAGCCGGACATTTGCAGAAGAGATGCTCCAGGGTTTCGGTTGCCCCAAATTCATCACACTTCCGGCAGCCCGCTCCAACTCCTCCTTCCATCTTGGAGCCGTCGGTGTAAATATTAAGGTGTTGAGCATGGTCCTGACCTGTTTTCCAGTTATTAGATCCCATGAATATTGTTGTTTTTACATCTGGGCACGTTCTTGGTATCATGTAGTCATGATACAACCAGGCGTTGTGCCGCCTTTCCTGCTGTCATTTGCGCATGGATATCTAGGGGATCAATTCCGATTATCGTCTCGAGTGCTTTTGTGGGGGTTGACCTCAGCGCCCCTGTAATGCAGAGCAGTGCCTGCCGCTGGGTTCTCTCCATAAGCTTGTAGTAGGTCTTCTTCTCTATGGCATGCCACCACACTAGGACTCCATACAGCAGTGTCGGACGCACCACCGATATGTAGACCCAGTGCATTAGAGCGGGCGAAAGACCCCAAGTGCTGCTAAGCATCTTCTTGGATGCGTATAGCGCTATGGTGGCCTTTTTCACCCTCTCCATTACATTGGGTTTCCATGCCAGCTTGCTGTCTAATACAGTGCCGAGGTATCTGACGTGTGTTGTCGAGGTCAGCCTAGTCGTGTTAATTTTTGGGGGGATCCATCGCGGTACCTTGTATCTCTTGGTAAAAAGAATGAGGTCCGTCTTGTCCGCATTGATATTGAGCCCTACCTTGCCCGCCCACTCACATAACTCCCTGAGCGTTGATTCCATGATCGAGCAGAGGGTCGATGGACATACTCCCGTGATAATTATGCTTATGTCATCCGCATAGGCTGTTATCTTTGGTGCTTTCCTGTCGAATCTCTTGATCAGGTCGTCTACCACCAGATTCCATAGGAGAGGTGATGGGACTCCACCTTGCGGCGTGCCCCTGTGCGCTCCTCTCACCATGGAGGCGGTGCCCCAATCGGAGTGTACCCGTCTGCAGCTCAGAAGATTTCTTATCCACGAGATGATGGCGGGGGGCGTGTTGGTCGCTTCTAGGCGATCCATTATTGCGTTTGTGCTAACATTGTTAAACACTCCGAGAGCATATTCTTTGTTGTGTAGGGCTCTCTCAATGGTGGCTACTAGTGAATGTAGTGCCGTCTCCACCGATTTACCCTTCGTGTAGGCGTGCAGTAGTCTTCCCACATCGTTCCTGATGTATAGGTCCAACAGTTTTTCTAGCGTCTTGAGTAGAAAGGAGGTGAGGCTTATCGGTTTGTAATCCTTGGGACTCACATGGCTGCACTTTCCTGCTTTAGGCAGGAAGACAATCCGAGAGGTTCTCCATTGGATAGGGATATAGCCCGTTCTTAGGCATGATTTAATAAAAGTTTTGACAAAACTTATCTAGTTTGTGAAACGATGGCCATCCATTTTTAACAAACTCAACGACTCTCGAATAGTTTTCATCAGTTCCCAAAACTCTATTTTAGCACTCATAGTTTTCTTCTGAGAGACAGGCAGCATTGCTTACTATATGTATAACATCCGATAGTTCTTGGATTTCTGTTTCATCTGATAGTTGAGCTCGTAATAGACAGTCTGGTACTAGTATATATTTTCTATTATTTTATTTTACAGACATTTTGGGATATTTTAGAAGATATAGCAGCATTCGTTGCATCCGCATTGTTACTAAGTCAGTATCACGATTTAATAATACTTCCAAGGGCTTATTATAACTTTCTACCAAGAATTCTCTACCATAAATATGATGACATTTTTTCAACGTGCGCGAAGCAAAACTTATTGTATGTCCCTTTTGAAGTATTACACAGCCGAGACCGTCATTAGAAGCACCAGTTTGAGTGACTACAGGTTTAGCTTTGTCATAAACCTCTAAAATCGGACCACTCGTTATAGTTTTAAGTAGTTATAGTTAAGTAGGTAAAAGGGATATCATTCCGAGTCAGGTTTCTCAGGTTTGCGGTTCTAGAAGACAATTCTGGAATAAACTTAGCTAGTATTTAAAAAGCCCCAAAGTACGTAGCACTCCAGATTTGTCTTCTGGCGTTTTAATTCTTTCGATAACTTCCAAGTGCTTTCTTTGTGGTTTTATAGTACCCTCCGATAATATGTGACCCATAAATTCAACTTGCACTTGTCTATATTGAACTTTGTCCGGATTAAACGAACACCATTCTCTTTGGCTCGCTGAGGTACTTTTATTAATGTTTCATCAGAACTTTCCCCTAATACATCAAAGCCGTCAAAATAAACTATTACATTTGAAATATCACCGAAAATTCGCACCATGTTCCGTTAGAACTTCTCAGGGGCGCTATTAATTCCAAATAAGCTCATAAAGGTTGTCAAGTCAGAACTAGCATCATGCAATTCCATCTGCCAAAATCCATGTGACAGACCAAATCAATCGGAATGCAGTTAACATCAGCACCTGTGTCCACTTTAATTACCATTTAATTACCCCACCGGCAGCTTGCTTGTAATCTGTAACTGAATGTTGTTGACTCGCCCGTTGCTGCTGCTGCAGCTACTCATTCGTCTGTTGCAGTTGTCCACTCGTTTTTGTTGCTGCTTGTAGTATTTGGCGAAATGCCCTGACTTGCCAAAGCGTAGCATGTTGTCTCCTTCGCAAGGCACTCACAAATATGTTTCGGGTAGAATACTGATCCACAATTGTAGCAGCGACGAATAACTGCATTGTCTTGTCAGGAAACAAACGATTCTGATTTTGTAAAAATTCGTTGTTTTTAGTAGTTTCTTCGTAGGCTTTTCACTTAGTGATGATCTCCTCCAGTTTCTTATTCTTTCCATCAAGGAGTTTGAGCTGCAGGCTTTTGTTATGTATGCCGATTATAAGACGATCCAGCTACATGCGTTCCCCATATTTTTTGTCACAGTTACATTTGTAGTCACAAAACTTTAATTGTTTGTGAAGGCTCGTCTCGAAGTCTATGAAAGGCTGTCCCTCAGTTTGAATAATGTTGTTAAACTTATTGGATTCCATCGTAATGTTTCCAAGTGGAACACTATAGTCATCAAATTCCTTAAGCACGTTTTTCAATGAACGGCTAGCGATCACTGCCACAGACGACGAAGTAGACGCATCCGAGGATGCCAGCACGGTACCAACACTGCCACGTGCGGTTCCGTCGTTGGGAAACATTGTGTAGTATATTTCCGTAGCTTTTGTTCCAGCCAACCAGGGAAATGTAGCGATCTTCTTCGCTTCTGGTTCAGCGTCCTTGCCTCGCCATCAAGTACATGATGAATGATCTTTTCCACTTCGGCCACTCGTTTGCCATCATTGAGCAGTCGATTTCGGGTAATACACGCTCCATTGTGTTCCACGTGAATC
>VNJS01016742.1:741-18899 GCA_008042575.1 Drosophila watanabei | reverse complement strand
TCGGGCTCTGCCACGCTCAGCGGCCTCACGCTGGATATGGACAGCGCAACCCCGTCCGGCGGCACCGTGACAGTGGGGTACGGTGAAACGGTTGAAAGCCTGACCCTGACGGGCAGCAGCTACACCACCCTTAATATTGCAGGCACAGTATCCGGCCTGACGGCAGCGGGCACGCAGGCAACCCTCCTGCAAGGTGGCGTTCTGGGCGGTACCCTTGCCAGAAGCAGCCAGACCGGCGTGAACTGGTTCTCCGTGACGAATAGTGGCGGCAGCATCTCCGGTGCGGTTCTGACCAGCGGTGTGAGCCTCGCGAATGCCTCTGGCCAGATTGACGGGCTGACAGTGGCCAGCGGGGCCACGCTGTCATCAAATGATATGAACATGACCGGGGTTGTCGTGCAGAGCGGCGGCACGCTCCGGATTGATTCCGCAACCGATATCGGGTCCGCAGGCGGGGTGCTGGATATTGGCGCCAGCCTGTTTCTGGGCCAGGGCGTCAGCGCGGTGGAGTCTGGCGGCAGTCTTATTGTGTCCAGTGACGGTACTGTGGTGCAGACGTACGCGCTGGACACCTCGGACGGCACACCCATTCTGCTGAACACAAGCAATGTCGCCATTTACGGGGAAACAAACTATACGCTGGCGGCGGGGCAGATTGTCTCTGCCGGCCAGACATCCTCTGGGTATGTTGTCAGCGCCGCAGGTGTGCAGATGGTGTCCGCCGGTGGCACCAGCCTCAGCACCACCATTCTTGGCAGCGGGCAGGAAGTGGTTTTTTCCAGTGGGGTGGCATCCGGCACGATTGTTCATTCGGGCGGGACGGAGACCATCAGCGCCGGAGGGTCGGCTGTCGGAGGCGTGATTTCCTCTTATGGGTCTGAGGTCATCTCAGCCGGTGGTTCCTCCCTGCAGACCGATATTTTGTATGGTGGTGCCCAGAATGTGACCACTGGTGGCACCGCATGGTCCGCCACGGTTGAAACGGGCGGCACGCAGACTGTCAACGGCGGGACTGCGTCCGGCACACAGGTCAGCGGATATCTGTCTGTTTATGGTGGTCAGACTGTCTCTGCCGTGGTGTCCGGCGGCGCGACGGAAAATGTTGTCAGTGGTCAGGCGGTTGCCACCACCGTGCAGAGCAACGGCCAGATGGAGGTTGCACAACACGGTTCGGCTGTGAGTGCCGTTGTAGAAACTGGCGGGTTCCTGACAGATGCGGCCGGGGTGATAACCGGGACGACCGTCCAGTCCGGCGCAACGGCGCAGGTTTACGGGGCATCGTCTTACGTCTGGAGCAATGGCAGTTCGGTTGCGAGCACGGTTGTTGGCTCTGCGGTGTCAGACACCGTTCTGTCTGGCGGTGCCCTGCTGGTCGGCTCTGGCGGACGTGCGTCCGGGGATGTCATTTCCTCCGGTGGCTATGTGGAAGTGCTGTCCGGCGGCACCATTGCCAATGAGTCCGTGCAGAGTGGCGGCGTGATTATTCTGGATAACGGCGGCACCGTAACAGGCACCAATACGTCCGGTGTGCTGGCGGGCGTTGTGGTGCGGGACGGGCAGGGGAGCCTGATTTCCGCCATTGTGCAGTCGGGTGACAACACGGTCCGTTCGCTGGATCTCACCTCGGTCGGCAGCGCCAATGTGGTCCACAGTACTCTGGTTGCTTCGGGTGAGACGGTCAGCGGTCTTTCGATCGGGAGTTCCGGACTGTACAGCTATCAGAACACGCTGAGCATCGGGGGTGTTGTTTCCGGTCTTGCGATCAGGAACGTGAATACGACGATCCTGTCCGGGGGCGTGCTTGAGGGAGATGTCGCGCTGACAGGCGGCACAAACTCCAGTGAGACATTTTACCAGTATACTTCTGTTGATAATTCGGGCGGGACGGTATCCGGCGCGGACATTTTTCAGAATATCACACTGCGGAATGAAAGTGCTGGTATTCTGAGCCACGTCACCATTCATAGTGGCGCGACGCTTCAGACGGTGGGGAACACTCTTTCTGACGTGCTCGTGCAAAGTGGCGGCACGATAGAGGCGTCTTTCCAGAGCGGTACCGGCCAGACGGGCGGCACTCTGGATGTTGGAGCGCATTTCGTAACAGATTATAATCTGTCAACAACGGTTGAGAATAGCAAATTCTCTCTCTCAAGCTCAGGCACACTCCTTGAGCAGTTCAATATTGCTCTTTCTTCTGATGCGCAGACTGGTGAAACCGGCGTTCTTCTGGCGGGCAATAATGGATATTCTACAGTCGCGGAAGGGTACGTTGTCAGCGCGGGCCAGACGTCAACCGGGCTGGTGGTGCCGGGTTCTCATGCGCTGGAGGTTGAGGCTGGTGGCACCAGTGTAGACGCCACGCTGTCTTCCCCCGCCAGCAACGGGTCCGGGACGATGGAAGATGTGTGGGGCAGCAGCCTCAGCACGCATGTCCAGAGCCAGACACAGCAGGTTATTCACTCAGGGGGCGTCAGCCTTCAGGCGGCAATTCAGGACCACGCACAGCAGACCATTCAGTCGGGTGGTGTTGCGTCCGGCGCCACACTGAGCGGGTGGTTTGCAGAGCAGACTGTGCAGAGTGGCGGCGATGCTGTCAGTGCGGTGCTGTCAGACGGCGCGCAGCAATATGTTTACACGGGTGGTTCCGCGCTCAGCACAACACTGGCGTCCGGCGGTGAAGAAGTGATTTATTCGGGTGCGATTGCATCCGGGACGGACATTCAGTCCGGCGGGGTCGCCTATGTCTACCAGCAGGCTACGCTGGATGGGTTTACCGTTGAAAATGGTGGCAGCTTGAGCGCGTATGGTCAGGTGCTGCACGGGACTGTGGAGAGCGGTGGCACCCTGAACTTTTTGAGCGCGTTGTCCGCGTCCGGCGGGAGTGTGCTGGCTACGGGTGTAACGGTGGATCTCGGGGCGCATATGACATTTGCCTCCGGTCTGTCCGGCCAGATTGAAAATAATACGCTGGTGCTGACCAGCGGTGGCGTCGCGGTGGAAAGTTTTGCGCTTGGTAACCTGCCGCCCAACGCCGGAGGGGAAACCCCTCTGCTGAAAGAAGTCACGTCCGGCTTCCAGACTTATTATGAACTGGATGATGGCACGCCCTGCTATTGCCCCGGCACGCTGATTGCCACCACCCGTGGCGAGGTTGCGGTGGAAGATCTGAAAATCGGGGACCGTGTGGTAACGGCTTCCGGCAAACGCCGTCCCATCCGCTGGATTGGTAACCGGGCGTATTCCGGCCGCTTTGCCGCGACCAACCCGGATGTTCTGCCCATTCTGTTCCGGGCCGGGTCACTCGGGGTCGGGGCCTCGGGCGAGGCTCTGCCACGGCGGGATTTAAGGGTCTCCCCGCTGCACGCCATGTATCTGGAAGGCGTTCTGGTGCCCGCGCAGGCGCTGGTAAATGGCACGTCCATTGTGCGGCTGACGCAGGTGGATCACGTGGCGTATTTCCATGTCGAGCTGAAAACGCATGATATTCTGCTGGCGGAAGGTGCTCCGGCGGAAAGTTTTGTGGATGATGATAGCCGCGGCATGTTCCACAACGCGCATGAGTATGCGGAGTGCTACCCCAATGAGCGTAAAGCCACCGTGCAGTATTGCGCGCCACGGGTGGAAGACGGCGCGCAGCTTGAGGCCATCCGCCAGCGGCTGAACAGCCTGCCGGTGGCGCAGTGCGTCAGCACAGCCCGCGCCGGATAAGCCGGACGCGGGGGTGTCTCCCTCAGGGAGACGCCCCGCAGCTTGCCTAAAGGGTGTAGGGTGTCCTCACTAAAACCCCCAGCAAAGTCTAAGGGAACGCAATCCCGGCGCGGAAAGCCTCTGCCAAACCCTCAGCCAGCGAAGGGTGCGCGCGCATCTGCGCCGAAGCCAGACACTGCGTCTAAACCTAAACCTCAGCTTAAGCCTGAGCCGGAGGCCCCGCGCCAGAAGAAGCGGGATGTATCTTCTGAGGTCCGGAAACCGCGTGTGCGGAAAACCGCTGTAAAAGCGGCGGCCTCGCCCCGTGTCGGGCCAGCTCTGGCGCGCCTGCGCGCACGCCAGAGAGCGGCATCTGCCAGAAGAACACGCGCAAAACAGCCGGAACAGAAAGCCGCCCCGGAGCGGGTCTCTCAGGCAAAGCCGCGCAGCCGGAAACCGGACGGCAGGACAGCACCAGTCTCACCTGCGGTTCTTCAAAAAGCCCGCGCCCCTAAAACAGAGAGTGTGAAACCTTCCGGGGCCACATCGCCCCAGCCCACATCCGTTACACCGCCGCAGGTCATAAAAGCGGAACAGGCTTCCGGGCCGCGCTTCCCGCCTTTGCGGGGGCATCTGGACGTGCGGGAGCGCGGGCGGCTGGCGGGCTGGGCGAGTGATGGCTCCGGCAGGCCGGTGCGGCTGCGGGTGCTGGATAATGGCGTCACGCTTGGCACAGTGCTGGCGCAAACCTTTCGGGCTGATTTGAAAAAAGCCGGATTTGGTGAGGGTCAGTGCGCCTTTGAATTTATTATTGAAGGCGGCCTGTCCGACACGGAAGATCATGCCATCCGCGTGGAACGGGTGGAAGATCACGCGGCCCTTGTCGGCTCCCCGTGGATTGTCCGGGCAAAACGCCAGCCTGTGGCCCCGGCGCGGGCCGTCGCCCCGTTGCCGTTACCATCGGCAGAGTGCGGGCAGGGCTATCTGGATTATGTGGATCATCGGCGTGTCTGCGGCTGGGCGCAGGATGCCGCGCGCCCCCATCTGCCGGTAACAATACAGATTCTGGATAATGGTGTTCTGGTAACACGGGTTTTGGCAAACCGCTACCGGGGGGATCTGGATGTGGCCGGGTCTGGCGGCGGCCGGCACGGGTTTGACTGCCTTCTGCCCGTGCCCTTTACCCCCACGGAGCGGCATGTGATCCGCGTGCTGCGGGATGAAGACGGCGTGGAACTGCGTGGCTCCCCGTGGGTTCTGGACCCTGTTGCGGAGTTTGGGGCTGATGTGCAGGACGCCTTTGCCCGCATTGTCCAGAATCTGCATGGCCGAAAAAACTCTGAGCAGGCGCTGGGGTTTCTCATGGAGCAGGTGACAGCGCTGAGGCAGAAAATAGCGGATCAGGCGACGGGCCGCCCCCGCAAGGCGCAGGAGCGCGACCATGCTGTGCGCTCTGGCACCCGTGCAGCCGGAAAAGCGCAGGCACAGGCGGCAGGGCGTATCCTGTTTGTGGATGACTATTTCCCCGATCCAACGCGGGATGCAGGGTCTCAGGCCATTTTTTCCCACATGCAGGCGGCACAGGCACTGGGGCTGGAGGTGGTGTTTGCCGCGTCCCGGGAGCAGGTTGCGCCCCCGGCTGCCCGTGCCCTGCTGGAGCGGGAGAAAATATCGGTCTGGAGCCTGCCCTTCTGTGCCTCCGTTGAGGAAGGGCTAAGGCTGGAACAGCACGGTTTTGCCTGCGTGTATCTGCATCGTGTGGGGATTGTGTCCCGCTATATGGATCTGGTGCGGCTGTATCAGCCTAAAGCGCGCGTGATCTATAGCGTGGCGGACCTGCATTTCCTGCGGCTGGAGCGGCAGGCGCGGGAAATGGAACAGCCGGAACTGCTGCCCCGCGCAGCCAGAGTACGGCTGCTTGAAGGGCTCGGCGCATTGCAGGCCAATGTCACGCTGACCCATTCCCCCGTAGAGGCTGCGCTGCTGCACCAGCTTGCGCCGGGCGCGCGGGTTTGCATCGTGCCATGGTGCGTGCAGGCGGTGCGCAAAAAGCCGCGTCTGGCCGGGCGGCGCGGCGTGGTGTTTGTGGGGCATTACGCCCATGTGCCGAATGTAGATGCCGCGTTCTGGCTGGTGCGGGAGGTCATGCCGCTGGTCTGGGCGCATGTGCCGGATATGCCGTGTGTGCTGGTGGGCAGTTCCATGCCGCCTTCCGTGCAGGCGCTGGCAGGCCCGCAGGTGCAGGCTCTGGGGCATGTGCCGGATCTGGCGCCGCTTTATGCGCAGATGCGGGTGGCGGTTGCGCCCCTGCGGTTTGGGGCTGGCGTGAAAGGCAAGGTGCTGGACAGTTTTGCGGCGGGCCTGCCGTGCGTCATGACGCCTGTGGCGGCTGAGGGCCTCACTCTGCCGGAGATTTTGCAACCCCTTGTGGCACGGGACGCCGCCGCGTTTGCGCGGGTGATTCTCGCATTGCAGGACGATGCGCGGGCAACGGCTGTGGCGCAGGCCGGGTGGCAGTTTGTAAAAGAGCATTTCTCCCGGAAAACCATAACAGGCAGCCTGAAAACAGTCTTTTTATGACGATTTCGTGCTGCCGCGTGTTCTGCTTGATCCGCCCGCCGCCGCTCCTGTAATCTGCCTGTGGGATTGTCCCGACCCCAAAAAGGCAGACAGGATTCATGACAAAAAAAGCAAAAATTGTCCTGCTTGCAGGTGGCCTTCTCCTTGGAGGCGCACTGCTTCCCTCCCACACGCCCGCACACGCCAGAACTGTGCATTTTACCCCTGATACAAACAGCGCTGTGGTTTCCGGCACTGTGGAAGGAACGGAGATGATCCCGTTCCGGCTGGCTCTGCGCGAGGGCCAGCGGCTGGATGTGCAGTGCCATTCCCGCAAGAAGGGGATCTTCTTTGTCGTCAAAGACCCGACCGGCGCTGTGATTTATAAGAGTGCGGAAAGCCCGCAGCCCGACAGGTGGACCGGGCAGGCCAGTGCGCCCGGCCGGTACACGCTGGCGGTCTACCAGCAGCACCCGGCCACCCGTAAGGGCCAGACGGCGTTTTTCCGGCTGCATCTTACGGTTGCGGAAGCCTCAGCCGCCGGTTTTCTCCCGTAACGCGGCCAGCGCCATTGTGGTGGCGTGCGTCAGCGGTGCGGGCAGGGCAGTCAGCGGGAACCAGTCCAGACCGCCATGTTTGTGCGGTTCCTGCACACGTGCCTGCCCGGTAAAGCCTGACACGGTATAAACAGGGGCAACCCAGTGCGTGCCCGTAACCGCGTCAATCTGGTCCACAACACAGAGCAGGGCTGGCTGACTGATCACCAGCCCGGTTTCCTCCAGAACTTCCCGCGCAACGGCAGCGGGAACGGTTTCAAACGCATCGACCTTGCCGCCCGGCAGGCCCCAGCACCCCGCTTCCGGCGCGCGCAGGCGGCGCAGGAGCAGAATGGTCCCCTCCTGCAAAATCAGTGCGCCACAGCCTAGTCGGGGTTCTCTCATTCGGCGGGTCCTTCTGGTCCGGGGGTGGAGTGCCCTGCATATCCCGCTGCGGACTTTTACAAAACAGTGTGGTACACCCCCACCCTGCGGTGCGGGCAAAAACTGCCTGACACGGGAACGGGGCGAGACAGGAAGGCAGGGTGCGGACAATGACGGTGGGGGAAACTTTCAAGGCTCTTCTGGACCGGGCCAATGAGAGCATTGCTGTCAAAATGACCATGCTGTTTGGCAGCATCTGGTGCGTGTACGTGTTTTTTGTGTTCTCGCTGATCCCGGTTCTGGTGCCGCAATGGCAGAATACCCTGCTCTATATCAGCAACTGTATCCAGCTTGTCGCGTTACCAGCGCTTATGGTGGGCAATGCCGTGCTGAGCCGGGGCGCGGACAAGCGGGCGGCGGAAGACCATCAGGCGCTGCTGGAAATCCTGTCAGACGTGCGGGAAGAACTGGCGGACCTGAAGGACCGTACCGCGGGCCTCGCGCAAAGCACATCGGAAGCATTGCAACGGCCTGAGCTGGAAAACGTGTCCATTTCCGACCAGACTTTTGTGGATGTGGAAGGCCAGAACAGCCGCGTGACGGACTGACTGATGACGGACTAAATGGTAACTGACTGGCTGGCGACTGAGGGCTGGCGACTGACTGACGGTCTGGCAGACCCGCCTGCGGGGCCTGCCGGAAAAATAGAACGGGCCGTTTCCGGCATGCAGGAGGCAGGCTTTTGCGGGAGTGCTGCGCATGACGTCTCTGGGCCTTTTCGCGCTGGTTATTGGACTGGCTTCTCTTTTTGCCCTGCTGAATGAGCGCCTGCTCCGGCTGCCGCTGACCATTGGTATTCTGGTGTTTTCCCTGCTTGCTGCGGCCCTGCTGCTGCTGGCGGAGGCTGTGCTGCCCGGTTCTGGCGCGGCACAGGCGCGTGCCCTGCTGGCGCAGATTGACCTGCCGCACACCCTGCTGGATGGCGCGCTGGCCTTCCTGCTGTTTGCCGGGGCGCAGACGGTGGATGTGCGGGCCTTATGGGGGCGCAGATACTCCGTGCTGGCGCTGGCCGTGCTGGGCACGCTTCTGGCGGTTCTGCTGTTTGCAGGCGGGATCTGGTGCGTGTTTGGCCTGCTGGGCTTTTCCATCTCCTTTCCATGGTGTGTGGTGCTGGGCGCTATTCTGGCCCCGACAGACCCTGTTTCCGTGGTGGGGATGTTGCGAAGGCTGGGCCTGCCCGGCCCCATACAGGCCCTGTTTGCGGGGGAAAGTCTGCTGAATGATGGCGTGGGCGTGGTGATTTTTACCGTTGCCCTCAGCGTGGCGATTGATGGTGGCTCGGCCCATGCCACCCGCCTTGCGGAAGCCTTTGTATGGGAAGTTGGCGGGGGCCTGCTGGTGGGGCTTGCGGGGGGTGGTGTGGCGCTGGCGGCGTTACGGGCCGTGCGCGATCATCATGTGGAACTGCTGATCTCTCTGGCACTGGCCAGCGCGGTCTATAGCGGTGCCGCCGCGTGGGGCATGTCCGGCCCGATTGCGGTTGTTGCGGCGGGGCTGCTGCTCGGCGCACCCGTTGCGCAGGCGGCGCTGACACCGCAGGGCCGGGTGGACCTTGCCGGGTTCTGGAGCCATGTGGATGAGGTTCTGAACGCCCTCCTGTTTGTTATTATCGGGCTTCAGCTTGTCGCCCTCAGCTTTGCCCTGCCGGTGGTGGCGGCAGCCTGTATCGCGCTGCCGCTGGCGGTGCTGGTGCGCGGGGCCAGTGTGCTTCTGGCCACACTCCCGCTGTATGTTCTGCGCAGGGAGCGTCTGGGCGTGCTGGCTGTGCTGACGGGGGGCGGCCTGCGGGGTGGTATTTCTCTGGCGCTGGCCCTCAGTCTGCCCGCCGGGCCGGAGCGGGAGCTGCTTTTGTGTGTCAGCTATAGTGTTGTTGTCTTCACCATTCTTGTACAGGGCATGACCATTCAGCCACTGGTGCGGAAATTTTATCCGGTCGGCCAGACCGGAACAGAGAAAGGATAAACCCTGATGCGGGTGTGCGCTCACGCACGGCAGATCTTGCTGGCCACTGTTGTTTTCTCGGGTGTGGTGCCCGTTGCCGCCCGTGCGCAGGGGGCAGGGGAAGGGACGCAGGCCCGCAGCCCGGTGGCGGAGCGTGATGTGCAGCAAAGCACTCCGGCAACGTCCTCCCGGCGTGCGCGGGCCGGGAAGCCCGGCCACGTAGCAGCCGGTCACGCAGCAAAAGGGTCGGGTGTGGCGCGCGTCGGAAGGGGTGTTCAGGCGCACCCGGCCGCATCCGGCCCGGTGCAGGCGCAGGGGGCGGAGCATGTGGACGTGCATGCGGACCCTGTGGCGCTGCACGCGGGCGGCGGCCTGCTGCGGCCGCAGGATGCGCCAAAGGCGATCAGTGTTGTGGGGGCGGATTTTATCGGGCGTCAGGCTCCGTCCGCCACGGCGTTTGATCTGGTGGCTCTGCTGCCGGGGGCTAATGTGGCCTCGTCCGACCCGCTGGGTTTTTCTCCCCAGACCAATATTTCCGTGCGCGGCCTGAACGGGGATGCCATTGGCTATGTGCTGGAAGGCGCACCGCTGAACGATATTGCCTATTACACCGGCTACCCCAGCCAGTTTGCCGATAGTGAGAACTATGACAGCATTGCCCTCCAGCAGGGGGCTGCGGATCTGGACAGCCCGGTGCTGAACGCGGCAGGCGGGCTGATGAGCCTGCGCTTCCGCACCCCGGCGGAAAAGGCCGGGGGGCAGGTGGATATCTCCTATGGCTCCTATGACACCAACCGCGAATATATCCGGCTGGAGAGTGGCGAGATTGGCAAAACCGGCCTGCGTGGCTTTGTCTCTTACTCCCACGCGGCCAGTGATAACTGGCGCGGGCCGGGGCGGGATGTGCGCCAGCACGTGGACTTCAAGCTGCAAAAGGACTGGGGGCGGGGGAACACGGCCTCGCTCCTCGGCTCATGGAATCAGGCGATTGACAGTTATTACCCCCAGGTTTCCAAAGAAAGCTGGGCGCAGGACGGGATTCACGGCGCGAATAATCTGGCCCGGCGCTATGATATGACCAATGCGGCGGCGGGCACGGATTACTGGCGGTTGTATCGCCAGCCCGAGCGCACGCTTTATCTGGCTGCTCCGGTCAGCCTGCATCTGGCGCACGGCCTGACGCTAAAGGCCACGCCCTACGCGCAGGGGGCCTATGGCAACGCCCCCGGCGGCACGCAGATCCCGACCTCCGGCCTGTATAACGGCACCCAGCCTCTGGCTGATGCCCTGACGCTGCCCAGCACGCAGGATGGCTGGGCGACTGTCCGGGCGGATTACACCCAGCGCAGCTACCGTTCCGGCTTTACCGCCGCACTGGACTGGAAGCGCGGCGTGAATGATCTGGTGCTGGGCTACTGGTATGATTATTCCGACGATACTGAAAAACAGCAGTTTACCGCTGTGTCCGATGGAGGATATGCCGCCAATATCTGGGGCAATGGCGGGGTGAGCGGCATCCATCTGTCCGACGGGTCTCTGCTGCTGGGCACCAATAACCACACCGTGACGCAAACCAACGCGCTGTTTCTGGGTGACCGGCTTTCCCTGCTGCATGACCGGCTTTTGCTGACGGCAGGCTTTAAGGAAGTAATGATGACGCGCACCGGCACCAACGCCATGCCGGGTGCGGCCTATCATGCCAACACCAACAGCGCGGTGCCGCTGCCGCGTCTGGCGGCGCGTTTCCAGATGACGCCGCATCATCAGGTGTTTTTCAGTGCGACCACCAATTTCCGTACCCCTGCGGAAACAGCGTTGTATGATGTGTTTGACCCGACCTCCGGCCAGACGGAAAGTAAGGGCAGCACGCATGTCAAAAACGAATATTCCATCTCGGAAGAACTGGGCTACCGCTACGCGGATGATCGGTTTGTGGGCAGCGTCACGCTGTTCAACTACAATTTTACAAACCGGCAGGTTGCCACGCTGATTTCAGAAAACGGCTCTTTTGTGCAGTCCACCATGAATGCGGGCGGGCAGACCAGCCGGGGCGTGGATGTGGAGTTTGGCCTGCGCCCCTGGCATCACCTCAGCCCGTATGTCTCGGGCGAGTATCTGCACGCCACCATTGATAATGATATTGAGGCTAACGGAGACCTGCTGCCCACACGCGGCAAAACCGCCGTGCGCAGCCCGACACTTCAGGCAGCGGCAGGCCTGACGTACGATGACGGGCACTTTTTTGGCACGGCGACCGTCAAATATACCGGCCACCAGTATGCGACGTTCATGAATGATGAGCGCATGTCCGACCATGTGACAGGCAATCTGGCCGTGGGCTACCGGCTGGCGGATGTGGCGATGCTGCACAAGCCGGAATTTCGCATGAATTTTATCAATATCAGTAACCAGCATTACCTGTCCGGCGTGGCGGACCCGACGCTGAACGCAAAGGACACGACGGGCCGTTACGGCACAACTCTTGCGGGCAGTGCGCCGGATTATTACGTGGGGGGCGGGTTCGCCGCCTTGTTTACCGCCTCTACAGGGTTCTGAGAGGCATGTCCGGTCTGCCGTCCCGCCTGCTGCGTGATCAGCCCGCCGGAGCCTCTTCGGCGCAGCCGCTTGCCGTGATTTCTGGCGGAGCGGCTCACTCCGGCGCACCCGGCCAGTTTGGCGTGCATGGCGTGCAGGAAAAGCGGGACTGGCCGCCGCTGACGGAGGCGGAAGTGGCGTCCGTGCTGGCGCATTATCCGGATCTGCCGCCGGTTGCCGCGATCCTCTGGCACAGTATGCGGCCCTTTTCCGCCGCCGGGATTGTGCAGATGCAGGGGGCACTTCCAAAAACCGTTGTGGTCAAACGCCACCATGCGCAGTTGCGCAGCGTGGCGGCGCTGGAGGCCGAGCACGCCTTTATGCGGCATCTTGGTGCGCGGGGGCTCCCGGTCAGCACAGTGTTGCGCACTGGCGGCGCTGGCAACGGCGCGTCTGCGCTGACGCAGGGCCAGTGGACGTATGAGGTTTTTCTGCCTGCGCAGGGCGAGGATCTGTACCGGGAGACCATGTCCTGGCAGCCCTATCAGTCTTTGGATCATGCGCGGGTGGCCGGGGCGGAACTGGCGCGGTTGCATAAGGCAGCGGAGGGGTTTGAGGCTCCGGCGCGGGGGGCGGCCTGCCCGCTGGTCTCCAGTATGGTGGCCGTCGGGCAGGAGGATTTTTTGCTCGCATTGCGCGCATGGGGTGTGCGGCAGCCGGGGCTGGCGCAGCAACTGGCTGGCCGGGCGTGGGAGCAGGATGTGCAGGCGGCGCTGGGCCCGTTTCATGCCGTCCTGCGTCCGCTGCTCGGCGCGGTTAAACCCTGCTGGGGGCACGGTGACTGGCATGGTTCCAACCTGCTCTGGGCACCGGGGCCTGCCGCCGGGATATGCAGCGTTCTGGATTTTGGCATGGCGGACCGCACCTGCGCGGTGTTTGACCTTGCCGTGGCGCTGGAGCGCAGCGGGGTGATGTGGCTGGATCTGTCTGGCCCCGATGTGGTGGTGTATCCGCAGATACAGGTGCTGCTGGAGGGTTACCAGAACGTGCGGCCCCTGAGTGCGGCGGAACGTGCTCTGCTGGTGGCATTTCTGCCGCTGGTGCATGTGGAATTTGCGCTCTCGGAAGTGGCGTATTTTGGCACGTTGCTGAAGGATCCGGCCTCGGCGGAGGTCGCCTATACGGAGTATCTGCTGGGCCATGCCCGCTGGTTTGCCGGGGATGAAGGCCGCGCCCTGCTGGACTGGCTGCCTGCGGCGCTGGCCCGTGGTGCGGCTGCTGCATCATGAGCCTGACAGAACTGTTTGCCGTGCTGTTCAGCGCCGCGGGGGTGTGGCTCACGGGCCGCAGAGCCATGCTGTGCTGGCCCGTCATGCTGGTGGCGTCCGTGCTGTATGGCGTGGTGTTCTGGCAGGCGCATCTCTATGCGGATACAGGGTTGCAGGGCGTGTTTGCAGCGCTTTCCCTTTATGGCTGGTGGGGCTGGCTGCGGGGCGTGCGGGACGAGGGAGCGGTGCAGATTGTCCAGCCCGCGCGCGCCACAGTGCTGCGTGGCGTGGCGCTGAGCCTTGCCGCCGGGCTGCTGATGGGGGCCGCCCTGTTCCGCTGGACGGATGACCCCAACCCCGTGCTGGATGCGCTGCTGAGTGTGTTCAGCGTGCTCGGGCAAATCTGGATGGGCCGCCGCTATCTGGCCTGCTGGGTGGTCTGGGTGGCGGTGGATGTCGTCTACACGGCGCTATTTGTGGTGCGTCACCTGTATCTGACCGCAGGCCTCTACGCCGCCTTTGTCGTGCTGGCCGTTATGGGGTGGACCCAATGGCGCGTTGCGGCACGGAAGACCGGGGCTAATCCTGCCGGTTAACCGGCTGTCACCTGCGGTGGCGTCATACTGAAATCCCGAAACGCGATGGACCCTGCATGTTCAGGGAGAGAAGGAACCACACCGCCTTCTACAAAATTCTGGAAGGCTTGCTCCCTGTGTGCTTCGCGGCGAGTGCCCTGATTCTGCTTCACGCGCGCGGGGGTGCTGGCAGGGTGGCGCAGGGGGTGTGTTGTAAGGAAGCTGCAGAAATCCGGCATTCCAAGATAAGTTGCCCCTCCTACTTGACAATAATTCTCATTATCACGTAAGCGCCGCGTATCGGTAATGTATGTGTGGGCAGCAAGGTAGCTATGAGAATTTCGCGCTCTGTGACGGGTGTGCTCCCGGCGGTTTTACTGGCCGGGGCCTCCATATCTTCAGGTGCCGCGGCGGAAACGCTGCCTGTGGCGGAACGTCAGTCTGATACGGATAACACCGACAGTAAGGAGAAAGGGCGCAAGGCCAGTGCCCGGCCGGAGGTGGTGGTTGTTACGGCAACCGGGCGCTCCAGTGCCTCGGCCTCCACCAAAACCCGCACGCCCATTATCGAATCCCCTCAGACAATTTCCATTGTCAGCCGGGAAGAAATCGAACTGCGCGCGTCGCCCACCATTGCGGATGCCCTGTCCTACACCGCCGGGGTGCAGGCCGAACCGTCCGGGATTGATAGCCGCGTGGATGAAGTATCCGTCCGTGGGTTTGGCGCGGGTGGGTTTTCCTCGAACAATAACTTTGTGGATGGGCTGCGTCTGCCGTCTGGCGGGCAATGGACCCGTACCTCGTTTGATCCATTTGCGCTGGAACAGATTGAAGTGCTCAAAGGCCCGTCTGGCGCGCTGTATGGCCAGACGGCGCCGGGCGGGGTGGTCAACCTTGTTACCAAACGCCCGACGGCTAAAAGTGAGGGCGAGTTCTTTGTGCAAGGCTCCGGTTTTACCAACCTGAATAACGGGCAGGGTCAGGCCTCGGGCGATGTGTCCGGCAAGCTGAATAAGAGTGGCACGGTCATAGGCCGCGTGGTGGCGCTGGCGCGGTATGGCGGCACACAGGTCAACAGCGTGAACACCGGGCGCTATTACATCTCCCCCAGCCTGACATGGCAGCCGACGGTCAATACAAAATGGACGCTGCTGGCCCAGTATCAGCGTGATCAGGGGGGTTCCACCTTCCAGTTCCTGCCCGCCACCGGCACGCTGTATCCGTCACATGGCCGGTACATCAAAAACGATGCGAATATCGGTGAACCAGACTGGGATACGTTTGACCGCAATCAGGCGCTGATCGGCTCCTTTTTAGAGCACAAATTCAGCAAATATCTGACGGTGCGCAACAACACCCGCTACACCTATCTGGATACGCTCTACCGCGCCACCGTGCTGTCGGGCGATACGCTGAGCAAATGCGCCCCGACCATCAAAGGCTGCGTTGCGGGTGAGACCGTGAACCGCCGCGCCGTGGAAGGGCGCGGGCGCTCACAGGGGGTTGCGACCGATACGCAGATTGAAGGCCATGTGATGACAGGCCCGGTGCGGCATCTGCTTCTTGCCGGGACAGACTATTTTTATACCGACTGGAATCACGACCGCGATCTGGTCAGTTCCTCTCTGGTTCTGCCGATGCTGAATATTTTTGATCCGCAGTCCCGCGGGGCGGCCGGGTATAGCCGGGCGCTTTCTCCGCAGGTTTATACCTCCACGGAAAGCCGCCAGAATGGTATCTATTTTCAGGATCAGCTTAAATTTGACCGTCTGCGCGTCACCATTGGCGGGCGGCAGGACTGGGCGCGGGATGATACGCTGAATATCCTGACGAAAAAGCGGTATGTGACAAAATCTAACGCCTTCACATGGCGCGCGGGCGGTGTGTATCTGTTTGATAACGGGCTGGCTCCGTATTTCAGTTACGCGCAGTCCTTCCAGCCGCAGGTGTCTGACCCGTCCAGCGCGCGGGATGGACTGCCCTTCAAACCCACCAAGGGTGACCAGTATGAAGCCGGGCTGCGCTACCAGTATGGCAAAAGCATTTACATCACCTTTGGTGGCTACCAGATCACTCAGACCAACATGACCACGCCGGACCCGGAAGGCACCATGTGCGGCACCGCCACCTGCCTTGTGCAGACGGGTAAAGGCCGGGTGCGCGGGCTGGAACTGGAAGGGCGCGCAAACCTTGTGTGGGATACATCGGTTATTTTCACCGGCACCCGCAGCGATGCTAAAATTACGCGCTCGAATTATGCCGCACAGGTGGGCAATTATCTGCCACAGGCGCCAAAATGGATGGCGTCCCTGTTTGTGGACAAGCGTTTCCGTTCCGGCTTTTTGAGCGGGGTAGGGGCTGGCGGCGGCGTGCGCTATACAGGCCATAGCTATGGCGATACCGCCAATACGCTTTCCATCCCCGGCTATACGGTGTTTGACATGTTCCTGCGGTATGATTTTGGGGAGGCACGGCCCCAGTGGAAAGGTCTGACCTTCTCCATCAATATGCGCAACATCGCCAATAAACGCTTTGTCGCGACCTGCACGGCGGTTTCAGCCTGCTATTACGGGCAGGGGCGGAGTGTGATTGGTCGTCTGGAATATCGCTGGTGAATTCGTCTCTTTTCACCATCACTCTTTGTGTTCTGGCCGTTCTGTGCAGCATGGCGGCGGGGATGAGTGTTTATCTGACGGCCGCGCGCCAGTTGCTGCTGCGTCAGGCTCTGCCTGCAAAAACCGGGCTTGGTCTGGCAGCGGTATTTGCCGTGGCGGCCCTGTGGCTGTTCTGCCAGAATGTTGCGATGGTAACGGCGGTTTTCGCGCTGGTGATGGTGCTGATGAGTGTCTGGTCTCTCCTGCCGCTCTGCGTGGCGCTGGCGCGACGGGGGGAAGAGACATCATGAGCCGGGACGGAAAGACTTTCAGCACGGATCAGTGGGTTTCTAAAGTTCTGGCGGCGGTTCTGCTGGGCGTGGTTTTGGTGTGCGGCCTGATGGGCGTTGTTGGGGTGCTGAGCCATACCGACGGCAGCCCGCGTTCCGCCTCCGGCCAGTATCTGATGTGGATGGCGGCACTTGTGTGGAGCATATTGCTCAGCGTGTGTTTTCTCTTCCGCTCCGGGCGTCAGGCATGGGGTGTTCTGGCTGTGGCCAGTGCTGTGGTGTGGGGCCTGTTTGTTGTGTTGCGGAGTGTGCTGGCATGAAACTGCGTGCGGATTTTGTGCAGCTTTACCGCGATGTTCATAGCTGGGTCGGGATTATTGCCGGGCTTTTTCTGTTTGTGGCGTTTTATGCCGGGGCTGTCACCATGTTTGAGGAACCGCTGCAAAGCTGGGCCTCAGCCCCCGTAGCCCTCCCGCCGCCTGTCAGCCTTGAGCGTACACCGGAGCTTTTGCAAAAGGCACTGGCCGCCCATCCGGAAGCCCGGACGGATTATACGATTGCCGTGACACCGGAAGACGCACAGCGGGGCCGCCTGACGTGGGACGGCAGCGGCGGTCAGGTGCACCATGCGCCAACGCAGGTGATGGCGGCGGGGCTGGATGCAGAGGGCAACCTTGTTGTAGTGCCCAAAACACCTTCTGACGCCGCGCGGTTTGTGGATGTTCTGCACCAGCAGGTCGGGCTGCCTTTGCCGCATACACCCGCCATGATTCTGATGGGCATTGTGGCGCTGCTTTATGCCATTGCCCTTGTGTCCGGTGCAATTGCCTATCTGCCAGCTCTGGTCAAAACGCTGTTTGCGGTGCGTCTGGGCCAGAGTGTGCGCAAACGCTGGCTGGATTTGCATAATCTGCTGGGGCTGTTTTCTCTGCCGTTCCATCTGGTCATGGCAATTTCCTCAGTGGTGTTTGCGTTTCATGGCCAGATTTTTGCCCTTGAACATCTGTTATTTTCCGCCCCGGTGGCAGGCCAGCATGGAGGCATGCAGGGTGGCATGCAGGGCGGCAGGCATGGTCCCGGCCCCAAGTCCGGTCCCGCTGGCGGGCGGGACGCGCAGAGTGTGGCCTCAGTGACCAGTGCCGCGGGCGCATCCGCGTCTGTGGTGCCGGGTCTACCGCATGTTCTGCCGCCTGTTCTGGCACCAACGGACATTCTGGCTCTTGTGACGCGGCAGGCGCCGGGGTTTGTGCCGGAAGTGCTGAATTATATGCAGCTTGGGCATGGGAAGGATGTTGTCCGGGTGTTCGGGTATGATGCGCGGTACCCCACGCGCGGCCCGACGGGTGGCTTTATGGTGCTGAATTCCCGCACCGGGGCGGTGCAGTCCGGCGAGTATATGCCGGGGCATCAGCCTGCAAAATTTGCCATTCTGACAAGCTTTTTTGCCCTGCATTTTGGCAGTTTTGGCGGTACACCCGTGCGCTGGGGCTATGTGGTGCTGGGGCTGGCCGGGGCGTTTTTGTTCTATACGGGCAACCAGTTGTGGATTGTCAGCCGCAGGCGGCGGGAGCGGCAGAGCGGTGTAGTGGTGGAAACACGCGGCACCAGATTGCTGGCGGCGTTAACAACAGGCTGCACCACGGGCTGCGTGGCCGGTATTTCCGCCGTGTTCTGCGCGGTGCCGGTGCTCCCGTTTGGGGGCACCTATGGCGCGGTTTCCGCTGTGTAT